>QGMJ01000752.1:0-15850 GCA_007821545.1 Lachnellula subtilissima
CCCCGCCAACCCGCCTCCTCCTCCCTTCTCGCCGTTCTCGCCGCTTGGGCCGGGTCGCTCCCGCCACCAGTCGACCAGGCTGTAAGTAACCCCTAACTATTAACGGACCGTTCTAACCTTGTATAGTTGTGCGCCCCCGTCGGTCCCCGGCTGTTCGTGCTCGCCGTTTGGCGGAGCTGTTTGCGGAGCTAGCGGATGTGATAAGGGAGGATGCGGAGGTTGCGGAGGAGGCGGAGTTGGAGGAGGAGAGGATGTGGAGAGGGGATGACCAAGAGGGTGAGGAGGAGGAGGAGGAGGAGGAGGAGGAGGATGATGAGGAGGCGGTAGAGCGGGCGCGCTACGCAAGAGAGGGCAGCTTAGTGCTTTAAATCCCATAAAGGGTCTCTCACTTGAGAGTGTATTTCGGACCGGAATAAACAGCAATTGATACCCGTATAATTAAATGCAATGTGAGAAAGCCTTTAGGTTATAAATCTTGTAATACCTCCGGCCAGACTATATTAGCAGTCGTCTGATTATCTGGAGGAAGAAGAATATGTAAACCACCTGCAGAAGATACCCGTGAGACCGCCACATAAAACTGCCCGTGAGAGAAAACGGGTGTGCGCAAATCCACTCCAACCATATCAAATGACTGCCCTTAGGACTTATCAATAGTCATTGCAAAGCATACGCGGACCGGAAACTGTTTACGGGTTAAAGTAAAGGTAAGATCCTTATCACCTGACGCGAGTTTAATTCGGGGAATCGTCCGTAACTCTCCATCAAAGTCCCCCCCTATTAGACGACCCTCAATGCAATAGTTCTGGAGCTTGGTAATCACTATCCGGGTCCCGTTATAGAGACCTTCCTTCCGGTTAATATTCCGTAGAAGCATGACAGGTACGCCTACCTTTAGACTTAGCCGAGATGGTGGTAGAGATGGCAGATCAATACTCTGCAAGTACTCAGCTGGCAGCTCATTAATCCCCTCCCCTCCGCTAAGTCAGTAGTCTCCACCGAATTATAGGTCCGTAACTGGCCGGGGAAACGGTCCAAGACAATCAAATTTAGCTCTCCTACATGCTGGTTTAGAGGCGAAAGCAGGACGCGGCTGCGGAAAGGAGATTCAGCCGTAAGAGGGCGGAGAAGCAGCTCGTCTGGATAGATGATACGGATCAAGCCGAGCGTTTCTGACGTCCGTGAGATATAATCCAGGATCTGAACCTCCCCATTTAACGCCGGGAGATAGGACAGCTTGCTGATCCACTGCACAAAGCTCTAATCGTGCGGGCTCGTTGCATTCCGGACCCGCATATTAGTCCGTAAATGCAAGCGGCGGAGTTTCGGCCAGATAAAGGAGCGTTGGAGACAGGCCCTGATAATCTCAGCCCGTGAGCCTTGCGGAACCACGGGTAGGATCTGCGCAAAACCCCCCCCCTAGCAGAACAGGTACGCCGCCAAAGAGTAGGTGATCCGTTACCAAATGTAAATCGACTAAAAGGCGGTGGACAACCTCAAAGCAGTACTTATGCTGCATTGGTACCTCATCCCAGATAATCAGATCAACTTTCTTAAGTTCAGCCCCTAGCACGCTTGACTTGGAAACCGAACTAATGGATGCCTCATTAAGATTAATTGGAATCTTAAATTGGGAGTGGGAGGTCTGTCCATTTGGGAGAAGCAAGGCGGCAATACCCGTAGAAGCTACGCAGAGCACCCGTTTCCCTTGCCCACAGAAGTAGTAATAGAGGGTCTTGTATAGGAAGGTCTTCCCAGTTCCACCCGGGCCTTGCAGGTAAAATTGAGCCGTTTGCGGGTCGTCCTCAGCATCTGCAAGAGCTCAAGCAGGATCGTCCGGTCCAGACTTGGGTGTTGGTCCATCCGCATATCCGTAGCATAGGCCGCATCATAGAAGAAGAGCTGGGCAAAGGCAGGGGGAGCGCCATCGACGGCGTGTAACGGCCCTTGGAGGTGGAACAGCTCGCCATGGATCTGAAAGCACTTGACCCCCCCTTGGAGCCGAATCCGCTCGTCCGGATTATAGCTAATAGAGGTAAAGGCGAGGGCGGAATTATATTTGCGGATGTCCTTACGGAAAGCGCGGGCGCGGGGGGTCGGGTCTTAGAGAAGCGCCCGTAACTCGCGCGGCGGAGGCTGGAGCGGATCGATATCTGCATCCCCGAGGACGCAGCAGAGAGAGAACTGCTTGGTGGTCCTCTGCTCGCTCTGCCAGTGGATCGCCTGGCAGTACTCACACTCGATAGCAAAGTGACCGATATAGTACGCGCTCGCCGTTGGATCCTGCTGAGAGATAAACGCTCGAGGAGCGCGGATAGCATCTTAAGCCTGCGTCTCCCGCTGCTGCCTCGCCCGCTCCCCCCTCTCGGCGGCAATCTGCGCCCCGCGTTCAGCTTGGGCAGCGGCCAGGACGTCCGGCGGGAGGGTCTGATCAAGTCGCGGACGTCGTACGGCCCGTGGGGGAGCTGGATCCGGATCCCCCCTCCCCGTCACGGTTCGGGTCCGCCCGGATCGGGTCTGACGGATATGAGGGTTAGGATCTAAAGCAGGGCGGTTGCGCTGGGCGTCCTAGAAAGCGAAACAGGTTAGGAGTGAGATCGGAAAGAGGGAGAGAGGATTACACGGCAAGCTTGACACGTCTTATACCGATCACCTCTAGGGCATAAAGGGAAGTTAGCTGCAGGCTGCACCTGATGGCACCTGCTACACTGTAGAGCTGGAGAAAGATCCATATTAGAGAGAAAGGAGGTAGGAAGGAAAAGAGAGAGAAAAAGGAGATGGAGAAAGAAAAGGTCCAAGCAGAGAAGATCTACTTACGGTATTTGCTATAAACGCGACCTGAATACTCTACATACCAGAAAGAGGATATAAAAGAGAGAAAGGAAGGGGGATAAAGTCAAAGGAAGGAGGATCAAGAAGACCACCGGTCCGTCACGCTCCGGATTAGATAATCAGACGAAAGGAAAATACGCGAGTGAAATTCGGGACCACTCCGGCAGTTAGTGACAGTATATATAGATAGATCACATCAATAGTAAAGAGGCCAACAAAACCCGCCATTACCTGTCTATATCGCTAGTACCACAAAATATCTAAACGCTATACCTAGGTAAGTAGCTGAAAGGAGGGTTGAGCCTAGTATCACAATGCGTTTATGCGTACCTCGGGCCCGTAAGGTAAGGTACCTATATAGGTAGGTATAGGTAGCTTCGAGGGGAAAGAGAATGCGTAACAGGGGGAATTACTCGGTACGTACTATGCTTTCATTTGCTTAAAAATGTATAGTATGTGGGCCGGAAGAACCTCTCTATTCTCCCTCATCAATACCCAAACCATCTAGGGATGAATATTACAGGAAAAGAGTGTTGGTTTTGCCTATGTGTAAAGATGTGAAAATGTATGTACTTTCCATGCCTGGACCCAGTGGCTCAATCCAGGGATATCTGCTTTGAACACTCTATTTTTTCAAATTCAGTAAAAGTCCTGGTTCCCCTATTCACCCAATAAAGGGCATGCGGCTCCCTAGAAGGAAAGACCCTAACCCCGCCGGACCAGTGCACGCGGTGAGGCGGACCAGCCAGCCAGGCCCAAGGTTCAACTACGAGCTTTTTAACTGCAACAACTTTAATATACGCTATTGGAGCTGGAATTACCACGGCTGCTGGCACTAGACTTGCTCTCCAATTGTTCCTCGTTAAGGGATTCAAATTGTACTCATTCCAATTACAAGACCCAAAAGAGTCCTGTATCAGTATTCATTGTCACTACCTCCCCGTGTCGGGATTGGGTAATTTGCGCGCCTGCTGCCTTCCTTGGATGTGGTAGCCATTTCTCAGGCTCCCTCTCCGGAATAGGCCGTACTACCTACTCAGCTAACAAAACCCGAGTGTATCAGCTGCGTCGCGACCTAAGTGGATGGGCGCTCAACAGGACGCTGTCTCCAGTGGGCGTAGCTCGTACCTTAAGCCCTGCAGTATATGTAAGAGCCCACACCTTACCGAGCGTTGAACCGGTCAGCCCTGCAATGAGGTAGCCGACTCAGCTGCGGGTTGTCTCAACTTACAGGTTCTTACCCCCCGAAGGGCACTCGGTGTCACCAAGTGTGTGGTACTGTAAGCTTTATCAAAGAGTTCCCCGTCATCCAGGTGTGTTGCCCAGCGAAAGCTGGACTAGACCGAAGGCCTTGGGCTATATTCACCCTAATTCCCCGTTACCCGTTGCAACCATGGTAGCCCACTACGGTACCATCGAAAGTTGATAGGGCAGGAATTTGAATAAACCATCGCCGGCACAAGGCCCATGCGATCGATTCGTCATGGTAACCTGGAAATTAGCATGAAGAATTAAGAATTACAGACCCTAGGTATGTACTACCAGTCCTGAACACTATCGCCGCAAGATTAAGAGCCTCGAATTTCGATTGGTACGCGTTTATAAAATCTACCAGTTGCTACACTATGGATTCTGTGAGGAAAAGAAAAAGAGAGAAAAAATCAGCCTTTGATCTGAGCAAGTGCTGCCAGTGCAGGTTCATAATTCTCGTCGAGATGAATGGACCGAGATGCAGCACAGTAGACATCTTTTTCGGAACTGAAATATGTATAAAACTTATTTATTTTCCAAATATGAAGAGATGAGTTGAATCCTGAAGCTGGGCTGGGCTGGCTAGTCTGCCTCACTCGAGTGCACTAGCCCGGCCGGGTCGGGTCTTTCCTTTAGCCTGGGGAGCCGCATGCTGGGATCTTCCCTGGGTGTGGAGTAGAGAGGAACCAGGACTTTCATACTGTGATCTATGCTGGAAGCCCCGGATTGAGCACTGAGACCAGATATGGAAAAAACATCTTCACATCTTCATGTATAGGTAAATCCAACACTCCTTGCTTGTAACATTCATCCCTGGATGGTCTGGTATTCATGAGAATTTTTAGAAATTCTTCCGGCCCACGTACTTTTCAAGCAAATGACTGCACTTTACAGAGTAATCCCTTCTTTTACGCATTCGTGTCCTTCGAAGCTACCTAGGCATAAAAGTTGTATGCTACTCGGCCCAACTTTCCTTCTAGCTACTGATAGCGATCAAATCTTATGTGATAGCGGAGATATGGACAGGTGTGGGCGGTTTTGGGATCCTTGGGCCATGGTTCGGTGTAAGTTCTTTCGTCTCCTTGCGTACGGCTAGAGCGTACTTTGCTCACTCTCTCCTCTGCATTCATCTCTGCAGTACAGAATCAAACTACGGTACCAATGGACGACGTCGATGAAAGCGTAGGTGGTGCGGGGCATCTAGCTTGGAGCTGAACATCGCTTGCCTGTTCCAAGGCCCATTCCGATGCAACGACGACAGCGTGAGCGGCGTCTATAGGTAAGATCTGGGTCTTCGTGGCGGTGCGGATGATCGCTGAAATCATCTTCCCGGTTCCAGGTCTGTTCCATCAGCCAAGAAGCCCTTCATTTCTTTCCAGTCCAGGATAACCAGAGCCTCGATCGAATCGAGATCCGGAAAAGGGAGGACAATCAACCCTTGGACCGTTTTTGCACTATGGAGCCGGTCCATGTGCTCCTTTCATACCCCCCGCCAGCCCCTCCTCCAACTCAAATTCATCTATTACCATGACTCCATTTTTAGCTCCGTTCGATGATAGCGTGCTAACCGTCCCCTTTGCATTCGCATTTGCGCTTGTGATTAACTCAGTCCCGCCCAGTGTATTGGTGCTATCTTGACTCAGGTAGTAGTTCCCCGAGACACGATCAAGGTTCGAGGAAGGATTGGGAGCATGGCGTTCCGGATGCACGATGCGGGACACGTAGGAAACGACTGGGTTGGTGTATCTATTTTTGGAGAAGTTGGTTGTTGTGAAATAGGAATCATCCGAGGGGCTGAGGATGTCGCGGGCCCGTTTGTAGATGTTGTTAAGTAGGGGGTAGTAAGCTGGCATGGAGGCTACAATGGAGGCACAGGCTACATCTATGAGGTTCAGGATATAGACATCGTTATTTTGGTCTGGTTGGACCGTTCACATTAGTATATCGGTTAGTAGGCGGGAGGATGGACAGATGCGTACATGGGTAGTCCTTTCTTCGCTTTGAATAAATGACATTCCGGACAAGACTAGACACGATACACACCGTTCCCGTGGAGAAAATGAGACAAATTCCAATTTTCTTCCCGAGTGGAAGATTCAGTCTGCTCAAGACGAAGATGGGAAACAGAAGCAGGAGAAAGTCGGTTCCGATATGCATGCCTCGGACCCCAAGCTGGAACTTTATATTGTTCATGCATTTATACTGTTCTGGGGTAATATTGGCGAGTGTTTCAAAGCTCCAACGGCCTGCAATGGGCACACATTGGAAAGCGGTCCCGAATAGAGAAATGAGACCACACGAGACCAAGATCATGAGGATGGTCCAATGGGCATAGGCGTATAGTGTAGGCCCTGCATTCGTCAGGCGGCGGAGGTAATACAGCACCGAGATCTTTGCACAGTATACGCTGAAATAAAAAATGGTCTGGTCGATGTTGAAGATCTAGTACTCGTCAAGTAGGGTGCATGGGATGATTGCGTGGGATGAGATCTTACCAAGTATATCTCGTTGATATCTGCGTAAGTACAGAACCACATATGTCTCCCAGCACACTTCTTCGACGAGAACTCGTAGACCGTAAGGGAAACATAAGCTGCCGCAACGGGGGCCGCCATCAGGATAAAAAAGTCATCCAATCCGAATTTCCTACTGCGCTTCCAAGTTGTGGCCAGGAACCGACCGATAGTCACGGTGACGATGAGGATTAGAAAAGTGATCGCCAGTCCAAGTGTGGTATTCCCACTGAAATCATCCGGGGAGTCGGGCGATGGGCGATGTGGTCCATAGGGGAGACTCTTGACGGGGTTCATTTTCGTTTTGAACTGACGCATTCCCTTTTGAATCAAGACATCTTGATGTGTTGCCGGTGGGCTGTTCAACAACGCTGAACCTATCATCTTTGCAGCGCGACCCGATGTCGGTTGTCCAAAGCCCCCAGAAATCAACTCCGTCTCCAGTTTTTCGTGTGTCCAGATCTTCTGAGGATTTAGATTCTCGAGCCAGACATATATGATCTGCGGGCTTTGAGGCCCAGAATAAGTGGTGGTTCAAAAAAGCTCTTTCTCCACGCGTTGTTCATCCTAGATCTGAGATGTGGCAGCATGCCAAACATGTATCATTCATCGATCCCTTTTCCCCATGTCCAGAGCAGAGGGTTGTATTGAGAACTTAGCCCCCCAAGTGGCTTCCGAACCCCATATACTTGCATTTTCTTAAGATTGATATTTCCCCCTAGTTGGCATGAATCTAAGAAATCCCGCATACATAATTGGCTCTTACCCCAGTATATTGCAAACGCCAAGCCAATCTTAAAGCTAGACTTGGAACTTTAAACAGCCCTGTCTAAGCTCTTGTTAAAGTGGTGCGGAAATATACGGAATATATAATTCTGTGGAGTGTCAAGGGTCAGTCAGACTTGTTCAAGCTTCATGCCGGTAATTTCTCTGGCGCGCCGAAGTCCGCCTCCTGCAGGAACGTCAAGGCTCGTACCCGAGTACCGGTATTAGCAAAGATCTACCAACATACTACCACATTTATAGCTTCTAAGTTCTCACTAATAGCATCTAATGAGATGATTTTACACGATACTTATTTCCGATTTACCGCAGACACAACAGATAATATCAGTATATACTTCGCATAATCTTCTAATTGATACAACATAGGGATATGAATCTAGAATTACAGAGTCGCGTTACAGCGTTATATGGCACGGACTTGTGTTTTTACTTCAAGGTTTTGACATAAATACGGAGTATCCCATATGAAGTTACGATTCTACGAAGTAGCTCCATATGGGCTTAAGAGAGCTAAGCCTAGAAGGGGCCTGTCGTGCGCCCGCCCAATAAACCTCGAGTAAAGCTTGACTGCCAAGAGTACCTACTGTACGTGCTCCGCTCCGCTGGGGCTCATAGATAAATTGCTTGTAAATTATCACTGCTTAGATTTATTAGATTTTGCTCTTGAGAAATACCTGACCCAGAAGGAAAGTCGAAATAAGCGTATCGCTACACCAGTACGGTACGGCAACGGAACGTCCCCGCTTCCGCTCTTAGACTATAGATTTATACGAGTACGGAGGTAAAATGGTGCCTTTTATGTACATGTCTGGTGACTCTAGTCCGTTTGTTTTATTACTATCATCGGAGTAAAAACATCGTTAATTTCGGTTTATTTGTTTCATCTATATATTTGAAATCGTAAATTCCTACTACGGCCGTGTACTTATGTGAAGGGGCTGGGGCCAAGTGTTGGCCAGGGCCGTATCGTGATCATGATTGTATTCTTCGCCAACTTCGGATTCTTCGCCGGCTTCGTATATACACCAACCGCCAATAGCTGTGTACGCACGTAGTTCAGATTCACACCTCATCGGAGCCTGAAAAATTGTCGCCCTTACTACGGAGATAGAGGTGCACGTATAGCAAGCTATATCACCTCCCTATTCCCCAAGTAATAAGAGAAACCCACTCTCTTGCCAATCTATCCTCGGGCGTACTTGTACGGTTGAACTGGCGACACTTTCACATTCTATAAGGGATGCCTATGGTCTAGTTAGTACGGCATCTATGCTGTACAAATAATTAAACGACCACGATTACATGGAGGAAATCAATCCAATGTCAATATCTCCTGCTTCCAGTTTTCTGCGGACACATTATGTGCAACGCCATCAAGTACGGTATGGACAAATATTCATCATCCGATCTACGGTGTAAAATTCTACCAATGTGATAGTAACCAAGAATCAGGTTATGCCTCTATATAGTACCACTCTCTCACCGTTGTCCATCCCCAGTATCAGGCAAACGCAAAGCTAAGAGGCAAGAAAGCGAATTTAGAAAGACGGAAATTTTTCTGACCCTTTTTGACTGCCTAGGTGTGAATAGATTTCTTGGCTAGCTGAGGGGAATTAAAGGACTTTTGAATGAGTAAAGTGGGGTAAAGATACCCCGCTCCGCTCTTGTACCCGTACCAGCGCCTTTGCCGCCGCCAATTTGGTGGTTGGAAATCGGATTTTCTAAACTCGGGTGGTTGGCAAGGCATTTTTTACTTCTGCAGGGGATGATATGCATGGGATATTTTACTGGGACCAGTTAAAACAATTCTCTGGATAAGGGTGCCAGAAGTCTGGAGTCTCTCTCCAAGCAACCGGTTTCCCACGTGTCTCTTTCCTTCCGACTTGTTTACATCTTCATCTTCAATATCTCTCAGATTTCAATCGCGTGGTGGCAGCTGTGCAATAGCCAAACTTACTTACCTATTTATCTGCATCTTCGGAAGATTAAGTTGTTTTATCATGGATGATTGGCGATTTTCTTTAAAGGATTGTGGACGGAGGGGCACTTCTATGATCGGGTAACAATACAAAATACAAGGGGGCGGGGGCCCCGCAGTAACTCGAGCTTCGCACGACTTCACCTCAAAATGGATTTCGGCATGGTATATTAGTGTAATGTTGCTTCTGTGTTCAAGCTACCTTATATAAGGGCTCACTTTCTCCTTCCTGTCCGTGAAGATCTTGCTATAGTCTGTGTCAATTGACCGAGAAATCTGTTAAGAGCTTCATCATGCTGTTCCTTTCATTGCTATACGTTGTTGCCCAGTACACTGCTGTTGTGACCGCAATCAATGCGACTTCGTTGTCATGGTACGATCCTCAATTACCCGGCCTGAATGCCACTCTACAAGAGGAGGTCTTCGCGCGACGGTCGTACTTTTACGTTGGAGGAAAGTATATCAATGGGGTAATTCAATCTGTCTTCAGCCTCATTCCCAGAAGCTAACAGCACTGTTTAGACCACCGGATCGGTAATTACCGATCAGATGTATGTCGAGAAATTGGAACCTCTAGTTGTCCTCCACGAGTACCCTATAGTGTTCATCACGGGAGGCTTTCAGACAGCAACAGTTCGTACAAATTTCCCCGCGTTTGCAACTCAGCCATTAATGTCCGTATCTAGAATTGGCTTAATACTCCCGATGACCGTGCAGGCTGGGCTTCATATTTCCTCTCCCAGGGATACATTGTCTACTTGGCGGACCACGTCAAAAGAGGAAGGTCGCCATGGATCGTGGCAGACAGTGCCTTGTTGAACACGACAGCCACTGGCCTTGCATTCGTCCAAAATTACTTCATCGCTGGAGAACGTACCAAACTGTGGCCACAAGCCATACTCCACACCCAAGTCAGTCTCCCCATCCCCAGCCCTATCTCAGACATTCAACTGACAACCACCCCAGTGGCCCGGTACTGCTGAAGTTGGTGATCCCACGTTCGACCAGTTCTACGCCAGCCAGATCCAAACCGCACCCAACGATGGCCCATTCTCGCAGACTGTTGTCGACGCCTATTCCGGGCTCCTCGATAAAATCGGCGCCAGCGTACTTGTTTCCCACTCCCAAGGTGGTCCTTACGGCTGGGGCATCGGCGACTCGCGACCCGATCTCGTGAAAGCCATCATTGCCCTCGAGCCCGAGGGACCTCCCTTCGAGAATCAAGTCCAACGTACTGGTGCAGCACGTCCATACGGCATCACCACGGCGCCCATCACCTACTCTCCTGCTGTAAACCTGACAGCCGACCCCAACGCCTTCACCAAAGTGCGGGTGAACTCGACAGACCCCAATCTAGCCAATTGTCTGTTGCAGGCGGAGCCCGCAAAACAGCTACCGAACCTGCAGAAATTCCCCATCCTGATGTACACGACTGAAGCGAGCTACCACGCATTTTACGACCATTGTACGTATAGCTATCTGGTGCAGGCTGGCGTGACGCCGGAGTGGCTGCAGTTGAAGGATATTGGGATTCACGGAAATGCGCATTTCAGTTTCATGGAGAAAAACAGCATGGAGATTGTGCCGTTACTGGATATGTGGATTCGTGCGACAGTCGAGTGATGGAGGGACTCTCTCAAAAGACTTTTTCTATTTGTGTAACGTTTCCAAGGGGAAACAATGCAGCGCTCCCGCGCGCGAAGTTTGATCGGAGATTTGCTATGAGGTTTTGAAGTTTGGTCTGCATATACTGGTAAGGATGAACCTTTGGCAAACCGACGGAGCCAAAGATAGACTGGGCGTCCAATTGGATTTGCAGGTGTCTTGCATAGGAAACAGGACGGGACGGGACGAGAGCTATAAGAAGATTAATTTAGCGAACGTCCAGGGGAAAGGTGCGGCTGACAAGAAATCCAAGCGTTGTAATTGGCGCAGGACAGCCGCTGAAAAGCTGCATAGATCAATATTCCTACGGGACAGAAAATGTAACCCTACCAAAATGATCATTTCCCCTCATACCGTGCGTTGTTTCTACTTATTCAAGCTTTGTCGCGCCATGCAAATGGCAGTAAGACTCCACGACCAGCACTACGCAAGCATCCGGAAAACTCAACAATTACCACCATGAAGCCAATTCTCGCCACAATCACCTCCCTCCTTTTCCTCGTCCACGTCTCCCTCGCCCAAGATAACTCCGCCCTCTTCTCCCAATTCCTAGGCGCACCCACCGTATCCGCAACCTTCGAGGGCGATGGCGCCCCCCTCCAGTCCTCCTTCTTCACCATCTGCACAAACTACGTGCACGATCTAGCTGCAATCCCCACCATCGCACCCAGCATTAATCCCGAGCTACAGCAGCAGCAAGTAGATGGCATCTGCCAATTCTGCACGAGTTTGAGTCAGTCGAGGCCTGATTCCTGCTGCGCGGTTCCGACCTCAGTTGCATGCTTCGAGGCCTTTGCGTCGGGTGGGGCGGCGAAGACGAATCCACCTCCTATGCCTGCCTCGACAACAGCAGCGGGGACTGCGGCTACTGGTGCTTCAACGGCTGCAGCTACGAGCAAGTCTGGTGGCGAGAGAATTGAAGCGGTAGGTTTACTACGTGCCAGTAGTAAGGTTGAAGTATGCTAATTAGTTTGGTACCTCAGGCTGGCTTTATCGGGAATATCGTAGCCGTACTTGGCTTTGTTGGGTGGGTGTTGTAAAGGACAAGTTGGGCAGGTTTAGAGCTGTGTAGAGTACTGCGGAGAAGTGTTACCATTAAAGCCAACGTTGGGAACATACGATATATGAGAATTCAATTTAAGAGCTGTATGGCATCTTACGTGAATCTTTTCCAGACTTCATTTCCAACAGCTGAACTGAACCTATTTATACCTTTAAATTCCCCTGGACACTTCGCCTTTTTCTTCATAGTGCCGACAAACAATGCTCGCAAGGTTGATTAGTGTAGTCTTATCGTAGATATGGTCCATCGTAAAGTAAATAATACGTCTCATCATATCGTTTGCTCGCTCAGGTGGTGTATGCTTTGCAGTAAACACAACAGCAAAGCTTGTACGTCCATCTGTTGCATCAAAGCCTTCGTTATAAAGTCTGTGAATCAGAAGCTCGGGCCTCGGAACCTGTACAGGAAAAAGCCAATAATGATGAAAAGATTGGCCAAACCCTGCCGTGCAAGCACTTTCGGGGAGGAGCAAGCCAAAGTGTTCAGCTCTGTCCTTTGGCTTCTGAAGTTCAGGAAAATGGAAAGTGCGTATGCGGTGATGAAGAATTTGCAGATTACGCGGAAATGATCCCTTTCTGATTTGTGGCAGCAGAAACGACTCCATTCTCTAATCAGAACATGGTGGTTGATTCCTAGTAGTTTCAACCTCGCAAGAAAAGAGCCATAGACGTAGGAATTGTTAGTGAGGAACCTGAAGAATCAGTATTTCGCGGTTTTCTTAACAAAGGCCCCTGTCGACTGTCTGGCATAGCTTTGCTGAAGCTTCGCCATGGAGGACAGTAATGCTGGGTTTCGAACCGTCATCAAAGCTCCACCAAGCGCAGTGGAAGTTTCGATTGAGCCGAAACTGAACATACTAATATTGGCTCCGCTGCTTCCAGTGAAGCATCTTCCGCAGAATGCTTCAGCACAATCTTCAATGATCGTCAGACTTCTCTTTCTAGCAAGTGATACCAGCTTCTCAAGCGGCATCCAATTGCCGAAAAGATGTGCAACTAGAATTGCTTTCGTTTTCCTTCCAATCAACACCTCAACATCTTCGGCCAAAACACTTCCATCCTCCTGAATATCAACAGGAATGGGAACGAGGTCGTGGAGCTCAATTATTCGCGCCATATCCGGAACAGTGACTGCAGATATGATGACCTCGCTTCCCGGTGGAAAGTTGAATGCTTGGAGACAGATATCAAAACCGCTTCGTACGGTGAAGGTGGCGAGTGTCTGATTGGGAGACCATAGTTCGCCCAGTGAGGTTTCTGACAGCTCAGCAGTCTGGGGCCAGAAAATATAAGTGAGCAGCAACTTTCCTAAGTCCCACCAGCTGATATGAATACGTTTCCTTGCGTACATAGGGCTGGGGACTGGCCGCATTATACAGAGGGCGATGGTAAACCGACTCTGACCCCCGTCAGCAATCACTATGTTTGTAAGGGACTTAAAGAAGACTTATAGCACACATGTGTGAGAACTTTGTTCTTCTTTGCCAACAATTGACTGCGACATGCTGCATGTTCATTGGACAGTTCCCCGCCCTCGTATATGCGCATGCACCGTCAGCTGGAGGTGTGGACCGGAAGGAGTTAAGACGTTGGACCGTTGTCAAAATAACCATGCCCCCCGCGGCCCTACACAAATTCCGGGACGTTGGTCCTGGTAGTTGCCAGCTAATATGGTCTAAGCGTTTTTAAAAACAATATTATATAAGTGTTTTAGGAGTAGAAGTAGAAGAAGGCCGCTAGGGGGAGGTGCTAGCGCTAGTGTAGACTTTCATATATAGGTTTATAGTGTTGATTGCATTATATAACAATCCTAACCCTATAGCTTATCTATAGTACTAGCACTTAGCTTTAAGGGTTTTCAGCGATCTTATATAAAGGTATCTAGCTATATAATATCTCTCCTATACGCGTGAAATAGCTATATACAAGTTGTTGAGTTGTTGGAATAAATATAGACTGAGAAAGAACGAAAAAAACACCCAATAGCTTGTATGGCACACCTCAAGCTCCATGGAAGTGACGTGGTTAGTGTATATAATGCAAACCCTTCATGTCCTTCAGATACATCATATATCTTATAGAACAATAGCTTGGATCACGGTTATGAGCGGTTACTGCCGACATTAGGAAAAGGATAAGAATTATCTTCTAACTACTATTCAGAAAGGGCAATGGAACAGGAATCAAAGGCTAGAAGGGTGATGTATATCGTATTTCCAAGAAAGGTCCTATGCAATTTTGCCGTGCCACCATAATATACCACCAAAGCAAATCCCAACCTCCAACCTTGCGCTCCGATCAACTCGTCTAGTTGATACAAATTAATATATAACAACTAACGTTCATCCCTGCGTGCCGGAAACCTCTGCGTGCCGGAAAAAATAATAGGTACTTTGACTTTAATTATCTTAAAATCTCTATACACTTTAATATCTCCTTTTATTTTTAATAAATTATATTCTATGGCTATTTCTGAACATTCCAAGCCCCTCTTATTAGAAAACCATATTTGCATTATTGCTCTTACATTTGATTTGTAAAAAGTCTCCTTTTATAGCATAATAGGATTCCTTTACCGTAGCTCCTCCACGAAGTTTATATTATTTTAACACTTTATAACTAGTATTATTCCAGCTTTAAGGCCTTCTCCTTTAATAGAAACTCGTTGTTAGTCTTATGGCTATTATGGCGGGCAAATTTAAGTAAGTTTACTATGCGGATCAGTACCTCGGATTAATAGCAGTAATAATTTTAGCTTAAATCGAATATCCCCGCACGGACTATAAAACTTATACTATAATTTCATTTTTAGAGCCTTAGGCAATAAGGTTAAATAGTGGCTGGAGGTACTATAGTATATGATGCTCCACATTTAGCTTAGTAATAACTTTAATGCCCGGCGTTAAGCTAGATCGCCGAAAGCCGAATATATATAGGGCGGCACTTAGGAAATATATAAGTATTATTAGCCAAGCAGTATATCTTAAGACAGTAAGGCTAGGACTAGCGGCAAAGTACTACGCACTAGACTTAGTAATTGAAACACCTGATAGTCTATATAGAGGATTAGTGAATTTGTGATAAATCTATTAATTACTATACTTTTCTAGAAAATGCTAGAAGATAAGTGGCGATTCTTAAATAGTATTAAAGTAAATGGTTCCCTAGAACCCTCTAAAATTTTAAGAATTTTTTTTTAATTTTATATAATAAGCTTTTGTTGGTATCATAGGTGTTAATACGTGATCACTTCTGCTATACTATGTAGTAGACTTGATTCTGGTATTCTGGTTGATAATGCATACTATTCATAGTAGTATTATGGATGCGAAGAGGTGATGCCTCTTCGCTGACTAAGCTACGCGAGATCACATGACTAGAAAGATCGGGATCCTAGACTATTATCCTAACAGCTTTGCTCCTTTTTTAAAATAGAAGATTGAAATTCTCCCAGATAAATGACCTATAATAAGACTTCCGTTTCGAGTAATTGAACAATTTTCCCGATAATCGGGAGGCAGCCAAAGAATATTCGTATTGCCTTCTAATACCCAATCATTTAATACTTGTAAGGTCGGTAATAGCTTGCCGTCGGGTGAGAAGGCGACGGACGAGACCGAGTCAGTATAGCCCTCGAGCGTCTGCAGCGCTGCTCCCGTAGCCGCGTCCCAGAGCCGCACCGTCCAATCCCTAGATCCAGACACAACCTGCTTGCTATTAGGTGAGAAGGCGATAGACAAGACCAAGTCAGTATGGCCCTCGA
>QGMJ01000753.1:0-15842 GCA_007821545.1 Lachnellula subtilissima
TATTTTAACTTTTCTACTTATATAACTTAATATAGCTTAGTTAGTAAAAAGGTATTACCTTTTTTATATTTATAATACTATTTAAAATACTAAGTATTATTAAATAAAATACTAAAAATTAAGTCTATACTATATAATAGAGAAGTGATTATATATTAATATCTATAATATTAATAAATATAATTTATTCTAAGAATAGTCTTAGTTATATAATATCTAGATTCACTTTTAAAATACGCCTTTCCTGTTTTAGTTTAGTATGCATATAACCTTGCCTAGTCCGGCCTAGCTTCATGCGCTAATTATTATAGTTCTTAAAAAGTCAGCGACTATATAAGAGAAGTCGATCTTCCCTACGTGGCCGATGCTTGTGATAAGTCGGACAACCTAGCTGAAAGAGACTCCTCGCTCGGCACAGCCATCCCGGATCACTATAGTGAAGGAGCAGCAGTGTAGGGAGTGCGGACGGAGCATAATCTCATTCAGCATCGGCAGGGCGGCTCCGGACGATCGGTCGGTAGTAGAGATCGCGGCGACTGTCGAACCCTGATCAAAGTGGGGAGTGTGACTTGGGAGAGCGTTTATGAAACAAAAAATTAAAAAATTAAAAACAATGGCACCTTTCCAAACAGACGACAGATTCTTCACTAAGGACTGGACTATTACCCTTCCCTCTCGCCCAGAGCCTGACCTTAAATTCATCCGCTTAACACCCGCCGAGACAGCCGCATTTATACGCTTTGCAGAAGGAGCAGTCAGCCCACCGGCCCCGAAGAGCACCAAAGCCCCTCCTGCCGAGCGTCAAGCTCCACCAGCGCCCATCCCCGGAGAAAGAATGCAGAAGATGTATGCCGAGTCCCGGACCCGACACCACGCTCTCGACGTATTCATGTCCTTAGAGGGCAAGTTCGTAGGTTGGGGAGGGGTATTTGAGATCACGGCCCCCGACGAGAAACCGAGTGTCGCAAACATCGGTATTAAATTAAGCCCGGAAGTCAGAGGGAAAGGATTGGGAAAGGTGCTCATGCAGGTCTTGCTGCGGTTGAGTAATGAAGTGGATGCGGATATTATTGAGGCGGGTACCATGAAGTATAATACCTCAATGAGAGCAATGGCGAAGAGCGTCGGCTTGGTTGAGACGGATGAGATTAAGGAGATCCCTGGGCAGGGCGTCGTGGCTGAATTACTATTTAAGAATATTAAGAGGGAGAAGTGGAGAGATCTTGATATGGTGGTTGAGTTTAAGGATCAGGGTTGGAAGTGAGTGAAATGGCATGCAATCAGCAGGTTGTAAAAAGCACTATACTTTGTTACCAGGACTGGGTGCATATTGCGGGTAGTAAAGCTCTCTGCCTTTTTAGTTATTATTCTTTTCTCATTTGGGCTTTTTCAGCAGCATATATATTTCTGCCAGAATAGACGAGAAGTCGCGAGAAGTTAAACGGATGTTGGATATTTATGTCATGGACTATTGCAAATGGAGAGGTTTTGGGTGAACTTAATTAACTGGGTATTCGACAAGCCGCCACCTAAGAAACACAATATACAATCCAACTATTGCTCTCCAAATCATACTGCACCTAACGTTTGCAACGCTGCCCTCAACTCCTTGACTGCAGTGTCTGCATCCTCAAAGTTCAAGGCGGAAATGGCCCATCTGGCATGCTTTTGCGCTTTGGCAACAGAAATGTCGTCGGTGTTCAGTTTATTAGTTCGAGGTTGAACTGCTACAGGAACTGTCGCTGGTTTTGGCGAGGGCACTGGGTTGAACTGCTGTGGTGGAGGAGCTTGGTGGAACGTAGGAACAGGAGGGGGCGGGTAGTGTTGCTGGGGTGGAGGTGAATGCGAGGGTACTTGTGGGGGGCCTGGGCGGTAAAATTCTGGTGGTGACGGAGGGGAAGACTGGTCACTCATTGTCGGGGGTGGAAAAGACTCCAAGTCTACAGAGGGCTTGGTGCCGGGTGCATTCGATGGTTGATCGGGCAGTCCGAGGTCGAGGACATCATCAAGAGGAGCTGTAGGAAGCGTAGAGTCTCGAACTTCTGATGTGAACGTCGGGACTTCTGGGAAGTATCCACCACCGACAGAACCGATTCTGGCATGGGGGGACGATTCCAGGGGCGAGACATTGTCGTCCTGGGTAGCGGTATACGGGAACCCGTCCCGCGGATAGGGGTCAAAAGCTGGGGAACCACCAACACCTGGAGATCCACGCGCTGAAGGGTGTAAAGATTTGTCAATTGAAGACTGTCTCGCAAGACGTGCCTCTATCTGATCGGCTTCGTCTGGGACATCTTCAACAGAAGCCTGTCTCGGCCTAGTAGGCTTTCCAAATCCTTGTACTTCCGGATCGTCGGGATCTAACGCTGGTAGAGATTCCTCTGGGGTTGGTTCGGGTTTTGGGTTTGACTCGTTTGGATCCTTCCCTTCTTTCAAGGCCCTCACTATTCGAACAGCATTCCATTTGGAATATTTTATCTTGGCCAGGGTTTCGGCGTCTGGTGCGGCCCAGATATTGATGAGCTCGAAGAAGGTCGAAGCAGCTTGGAAGGTGTCTGCAGTTTGCCTGGGGTCCAGTCAGAAGGTATTCTAGTTGTCTCACAGATGTGCCCGCCCACTTTGTAACCTTGTCTGCTTGTACGGCTCTGTCTGCTCTCTGAAAAGTCTCCAAGGCGAATTGTTCCACATATGCTTGTCCAGCAACGTCGTCGATAATAGCATCGTTTCCGGCATTGTCGGCTTTGATCTGGTAGACTGCTCAGCATGTGCTAAGATGCCATCGGGTTGTTATTGGTAGGTATAGGTACCTGTTCCAGCTTATCCATCAAAGTCGTGGTATATTCGAGGGTTTCGGCATCGCCATTGTGTAGGCCTTTGGCGAGGATTTGATTTACAATCCAGTATTCGCCTGAGGGGATGAGTATTTGTCTATCCAATACCACATGGGAGGGGGAAGCAGGTACTTACACCAATATGCTATGACAGGTTTTGCACTCTCGAGCTGTGATGCGCGGACGATGAATCTTGTGAGGTCTGCCGCCTTCAATTTGGCGGGGACATGGACAGCCATTGTGTAGGTAGAGATGGGGGATTGGAGAGTTGATGTAGAAGAAGTACAAGTAGCCGGAGCTCTGGAACTGAAGTTGAAGCTGAAGCTGAAGCTATTACACAAAAGAGGGGTGAGATTGTGGCGGTTGCCTATGACGCGCGGGACGCTGAGATCAACACTGAGACGAGCGGCAAAATGGCCAATCAGGCAAATCACAGCCGCTGAATATGGCCTGAGGGTGGCCTGAAGATGGCCTGAATATCTTAGAGGGGGCCACTAAAGTCTCCGTAGAAGCTATCCCCTGTAAATGCCCCTGTAATCGGGCGAGTTTCCAGTACAGTAGCGTCCTTTCCCCGGATTTTGGCGCAAATCATCAAAGGTGGCCTTTTCACACGGAGGACCAACAGGACAGCTTGTCAAAACTGACAACAATCCTTCTATTCTCCTATAAATTCATGTTGTGATCTCACCCGTAGCTGCTACAGCTTTAATAGTAGTCAAGGACAAATACCCTTCCCACAATACAATACAATACAATACATTACAAAGGATCTACACTACACAATGGTTCATACTACCTCCATCTCTCTTGCAGCCGTTGCCCTGCTAGCTGCACTACCCGTCAACGCTGGTCTCTACACCAAGAACTCTCCTGTCATCCAGATTGACGGCAAGAATTACGACCGTCTTATTGCACAATCCAACTACACCTCTGTACGTTGTGCACATTCCATCCGTCCATCCACCCACCCCTCTTTCATCTGCTAATTAACCCACCTACCCCGCAGATCGTCGAATTCTACGCTCCATGGTGTGGCCACTGCAAGAACCTCCAACCCGCATATGAAAAGGCTGCGAAGAGTCTGGCAGGTCTTGCCAAGGTGGCAGCTGTCGACTGTGACGAAGAATCCAACAAGCAGTTCTGCGGTGGCTTTGGGGTACAAGGCTTCCCAACACTGAAGATTGTCAAGCCTGGCAACAAACCCGGAAAGCCCATCGTCGAAGATTACCAGGGACCGAGAACTGCAAAGGGAATCGTTGATGCGGTTATCGACAAGATCCCAAATAATGTCAAGAAGGTAGATGATAAGGGGCTGGAGGCATGGTTGGACGGAGCAAAGGAGACACCAAAGGCTATTCTATTCACGGACAAGGGAAAGACAAGCGCATTGATGAAGGCTATTGCTATTGAATTCAAGGGCAGCGTTAGTGTGGCACAGATCAGAGACAAAGAGAAGGCATCGGTCGAGTTATTCGGAATCACCAAGTTCCCAACACTTCTCCTCCTCCCAGGTGGAAAGGAGGCAGCTGAGGGGATTGTGTACGATGGTGAGCTGAAGAAGGACGATATCGTGAAATTCCTCTCCCAAGCTGCAACACCCAACCCAGATCCCTCTCCAGCAAAGGTCAAGCTTCCGAAATCCAAATCCTCCAAGAAGGCATCGAAGGAGGAGGCCTTCAAGTCTGCATCAGCATCTCAAGCTTCCGAGGAGGGAACAGCCGCCGCCGCCAGTGTTACCGAGGAAGTTCTCGAAGAGGAGGCAACGGAATCACCTGATCCAAAAGTTGACAGCCAGAAGCCCATCATCATCCAGGATCCTGCTCCACCAATCTCCCTTCTTATCACAGAAGAAGAGCTACGCAAAGAGTGTTTAGGTCCCCGAACCGGAACATGTCTTCTTGCGCTTCTCTCAGATACCCCAGACGAGCTGGCCTCCAGTGCGGTCGGTGCATTGTCTGAACTTGCCCACAAGTATAAGCAGCACAAGAGAAAGATCTTCCCATTCTACGTCGTGGCACCAACCAACTCAGCATACGGGGCCATTAAAGATTATCTCAATCTCAAAGCTGATACCGAGTTGGTTGCTGTGAATGGGCGTCGGGGATGGTGGAAGCAGTTGCCAAAGGCAGAGGATACCCTGTCGGAGAAGGATGTTACGGAGGAAGCACTTGAGAACTGGATTGATGCTATTAGGCTGGGAGAAGGCGCTAAGCAAAAACTGCCTGGTGGATTGATTCCGGAAGAAGTGGAAGAGGCGGAGCCAACTCCAGAGGAGACACCTGAGCCTGCTGGAGAGACAGTGACTATTGAAGAGCCCGCGGAGCAAAAGACCATTACCGTGGAGGAGGTTAAGGAAGAAACGGTTTCTGAGGAGAAGCCCAAGGCAACTGTTCACGAGGAGCTGTGAGTAAGGAACTTTTATTTGTACTGCCGATTTGGTCATTGGGTGTACATTAACAGATATGTAATCTGGAAAAGTTTATTAGGAAACAATTTTGAAAAGGTACTTCCTCGTAATCGTGACATTGATGTATCTTTTTATAACGCCAAACACCAGGGTATCATGCCCATCACAGATCCATGCGTCTACATGCAATCATAACTGACTTCCCTCTAAAATCTTCACACCCCTTTGCCTTACAACCTGGTCCAGAATCTCCCTGACTTGTTTACACCCATCCACGCCCACCGCCAACATACCCTCCAACCTGCCGACCTGCACCCTTGTTTCCATAACCAACACACTGACCTTATCACTGTTCCCCAATGTTCCAACTGTCAGAAACGGCAATTCTTGCTCCTCTATACCATTCAAATCCAGCAATGGATCCGCTTGTTCATCATTACTGCTATAACTCGACGTGCTGCCCGCGGTGCAGGCACAGATGTAATCGCGCATCGGCACACCGGCATCAATAAGGGCGAGCGTGCAGGCATTGAGGCATGCGGCGAGGAGAGAACCGTCTTGGGACAGGATATGCAGGGAGAGGGAGATGGAGGAGTGCGGGTAGAGGTTGGTGAAGAGGGATTGGGCAAAGGCGTTGGAGATGGTCGTTTGCATTTCTGATACACGTCTGTTTATGCCACCATATTAGCATCGTCTCATCTCATCTCTAATTGCAATCCCAATTCGATAAATATATCTTGAGCTCGCAGCAGAACAGGCAGAGCAGGGCAGGGCGGGGTACTAACTTATCATTCCTCCCCCTCTTCTTTCTATCCACACCACTGAATCCCGCAATACTGATCTCGACCCTGACATCCGCCTTGTCACCCCCAGCTCGTGCTCCTCCCGTACTCTTTAGCTCCGCGGGTCCTGTCACGGTGCAGATGACCTTTGTGTTGCCCATCTCGAGGTACGAGGAGCCGTCGGCCGCGGCTTGCGTGCTGATTTGCGCATTGAGACGGCGCAATTCATTCCAACGCCGTCCATCGAGTCGAAGGAGCGCGAGGGAGTATGTTGATGTATCGAGAGGCATTTCAGGGGACTGTGGCGTTGGGATGCTGGGATGTCGGGATGTTGATAGTACTGTAGCTTGTTTGGAAATAAACTTTTTTAAGGTTGATTTTGCAACTTTTTTAACCTCACCCCTCACCTCATCCCTGCAACGAATAAATGTTACAACTGTTTATTCGCAACACCTTTATTTACGAATTTTGGAGATAATGTTCATATACTTTTAAAGCTTTCTTTCTATTTCTATTGGTGTTTACTATAACTATTTGCTCTGTAATCCTTTCCATTCGTGTCCGCTTTCGAGATAAGGGAGTCAGGTAACCCATCGGTTTCTGTTCACTCAAATACTCTCTTTCGAGCTCTCTTTCGAATCCCTTACGAAGTCGCAATATTTTGAGCATAATGTAGATGCCAGCACCCGCGAACAGTTTCAGGCTATATGCACGCTCTCAATCACCATCTGTATTTTCCCCAACGATTTATTGCTATCCTGGGCGAACTCAGCAACAAACGTTGCTCTTGTCTCTGGCAAGCTTCACGGAAAGAAAGGATATTAATGCCTCTAAAATATTCCTATTCCCGGCATCTGCACTTCGCCAGCGGGAAAGAGAGCCAAGAATATCTTTGGCTTTGGCGTCAGCAAAGCCGTCAGCTGTGGGACCTTCGAATTGAAGCCCTAGGTCGGCGAAGAATACACGCAAGGAACATATTCTAGACGCATTCAATAGTGGCAGCAGCCCTTGCTGCTCGCAGTGCCTGTTTCCTCAATTCTGAATGACGGGGGATTTTGCATAGAGATCAACCACGAGATAACTGTCTCACTGCAGGAAGAGGTACATATTACCCCATCATCCTATCATCAGTGATGAGTATATCTAGCTGCATCGATGAATTATCTGATTGTTATCCTATATTATGAGGTGATTCTCTAAAGTTGCATTCTACTCAATTGTTGAAAAGAGTCAATCGGCATTGGAAATCTGTGGCTGAGCTAAGTTCATGACTTGATACCAAGCCTCCATTTCGGCGAGTGACTCAATCTTTTCAAAACTCTCAGTTTCTCAAAATCACTATATCAGCTCCCATATCACTTGACTCCTTGCCGATTACAAATTGCACCGGAAAAGAAATTATCATCACCGAGTCCTAACACATACATATCAATGGCGGAGCCATCACCAAATCCCTACCGGCAAATACGCGCCTCCTACGATGACCGCACGATCACAGTCTACCAAGCTTATTCGGCCTCGATTGCAGAAGAAGCTGTTGCCTCCCAAAAACTCCACGCGTCCCCCGATTTCTCATTCACGAGAATGACCTGGATCAAGCCAAGCTGGTGCTGGATGATGTACCGCTCCGGCTACTCCACCAAAGACGCGAGACAATCTCACATCCTCGCTCTCAGGATGACCCACGAGAACTTTCATAGTCTACTTGCACAAGCAGTTGTCTGTCATGGTGCGGCTTTGCGTGAAGAGGAGAAGACACGGCCTGTGAGAGTCCAGTGGGATCCTGAGCGAGGACCAGCTCTGGAGGTCTTGTCTTATAGAAGTATTCAGATTGGGATAGGGGAAAAGATAAGTAGGAAGTGGGCAGAGGAGTGGATTGAGAGTATTGAAGATGTAACGGATAAAGCGCTAGGGTTGAAAAAGAAGCTGGAAGATTCTTCCTGCATAAATGCGGAGGAGTTGATCGAGGGAGGATGGATGCCGTTGGAACCAGTATTGATATACCAGTGTGTCTCAGGGAAACGCTGAAGATGGATATTTGATATTGAAACTGTTTGAGCTATCAGAGCTTTTTTATTACATTTGGTATTGACAACTTATGGCTTAAGTTAGGCATACATTCAGTCTTTTCAGCACAACCCATTCCTCGTCCAGAACTGATCAGCACTTTCTGGCAGCAACGGGAACCTCCCCGCCGCATGCCCAATAGACTTTTCAAACGCAGAAGTAGCAAAGTGCCTAAGCATAGGGGCCGAGCAATATCACATCAATATATAGATGGAGAAAGTCTGTGATCGCGCTGGGGTCAGTGCAGATGCTTAGACTTCAAACTAAAGATATGAAGAGGCTCTTAAGGAGAATGAATACGTAAAGCTGAAAGCTATCGCGATACTTAATTTTACATCGAAGAAAGAGTTCCCTGAGAGCTGGCCTTTGGATGATCATAAGGAGAGGTAGTAGGTCTAAAGTCTACGAATAAATGATCAGCAAATGTATAGATTTACATATACTCTTTAGGTAGGCAATGAATATTTGCAGCGTCTCTATCTAATATCTATCGCCGTTCGATTCTTCTCATTTCTTATTATGATATACGAAGCTCTTGCCATCTTGCCAAATTGCCATCTAGTCTCAGTCATCCCTCTAATACAAGCTGAAACTCTCTCCTATGCAACCGCCTCACTTAACTTCCAAAGCTTCTTCTTAATCCCGATGTCAGTAGCATAGAGGCAGCTTGCGTAACCTAGCACCCCAATATGCATACCCCCTGCGTTTCAAATTCATTTTTTGTTAACTTTTAAAATATTCTCATACCTTGAAAAGCCGAGACAGACAAAACCTCACCATTTTAAGGCTGAAAGATCAAAGCAGCCATTAAAGTCGTAGCAGCAGGTTGATCTCCATATTTCCACACCTTCGCCGTCCCGTTGAATTACCTTTCCCCCGGAGTATCGCGATTCCTTGTAAGACCTGAGCAGATAACTGGTTCCTCTTTGAAAACATCAGCCATAGATCTCATGCCTCCAATTTTCGATCTGCACAAAAAGCTCTTACCTATAACCAAAATTTATGGCACAACTCACAATCCTTCCCCCTTTCAACCTCTTATATAGGTTAAAGGAAAAGAAAATATTCGCCGCCTTGCTCTGCGGACAGCCTACAAACTTTCTATATGGACTTAGCTCTATGTCATAAACTACTTTCCGTAAAAGCGCGTGGTCTTACCCTAGGAATTTAATTGTGGAAGCGGATTAGTAAGGCTCTAGGTCCTGCATTTGTCAAATTTATAAACCGGCTTCCATTTGTACTCTCCTGGAGGGAGTTAGGGGAGTTAGGGGAGTTGGGGGGAAAACTTGGACTACTACTCCTATAAGGTAGTAGGACACGATCACTTATTAACACTTACCGCAAGTTAGCAACTAGCTCAGGCTACTTAATTAACTTTTGATATATTATCAAATAGAAATCTCAGCAAGATCCTTTGAAAATCCCATTGCTATGAATATGATGGAGGTAATATCTGTATACCAGTTTTCAACACCATGCAAAATGCTCATTGTTTATCCATAGAGGTGCAACGCTAGTCTCGCCGTCTTCATCATACCATAAACCACTAGCGATACTCTCTTCTTCTCTCTCCACGACTGAATGGTCAATTCCGCTTTGAATTATCAATTCTTGAACTGCTGGTATAGGATCCCATAGTTTCACCTGGTCAAGCCCCCATTCTGTCGCCTCGGCTTGAGCAGCTTGAAGGACAGCTTTCAAGTAGCCTACGTTTTCGTCGTGGTTATTTGATAGACCTTTTGCGTCGGCGTCAGACGAAAAGTCCCTCTCGATATTGTGGTTTTCAATAACAAGCCGTAGAATGTAAAGCGTGTTTTCTGTCGAATTTGCGTCTGGGTGTTCGTAGTAACGGTGGGTCCAAATTATCCACACCTGACTTCCTGGCGGCCCTGCAATTGCCCCAATAGCGTGTGGAACCTTTCCGAAAAGCAAGTCGCAGACGAACTCCTCCTTGCGTATATGCCAAAGCATATGATCGAGATCTGGAACGATTGTCATGCGCAGACTGCTTCTTTCTGCTGGGGATGCCATAGCTCGTCGGATCACTGCCTCGTCTCTAATACAGAGTTCCGCAAGGCTATCTGCTGCAATAGCATGAGCTATACCTAGCGGCTGATCAGGTGTTCTCGAGGGTTGGAATACGACATGAAAGTTGGTGAGATTGGGGTGCCATCCTAAGTTGCTATAATAAGTCTTGCCGATGTCTGAGTACAGGATGCTACCCACGCATTTTGCATGTTCTGACTGCCAATCGTGTAGGACTTTGGCCAATTCCCTCATCATGCGTGCTGCATAACCACGTGCTCTAAGCTCGGGGGCGCAAAAGACACTTGCAATACCATGAACGATGGCATCGCTAACTTTGCCGTTCGGAGTGCTCGTGAATGAACGCTTGCGAAAACTTTCACATGAGCACAGAATCGTTCGTTGGTCAGGGAAGAGGTTTTTATCTACCAAGATCCAAGTGGTCATACCGCCATCCTTTGCGAGTGGGACGGTTGTCAGAAACAAAGACTCTTCAAGATAGAGCTGTACGGTAAGCGAGTCTTTCCAGGAAGCAGAGCTGTTGTTCCATATTGTGACGCATTCATCCGCCGTCGGGTGGGCGAGGCAAAGATCCGATGATAGCGAATCCGGCAATTCTATAGAACCCATAGCTCTTCTGTTCATGTAGATAGATAAGGATTTTATCGAAATCAACTGTTGCGCCGTCGTGGAGTACAGAGGTAGATGTAACTTTTCCGCCCAAACAACCCGGTGCTTAGTGCTAGCTCGGGATGTGGGAGAAATATCTGGTGCTAGGTACAGTTAGGGAACAGGGGTCGGCCGTCCGCAGGCGCTTCATGCTATACAGTACACAACAGTCGCTTGAAATTTTGAAATTGACGAATAGTTCTATAGGATCTAAGTTATTATCAGAATATGTTAGAGATAAAACATAAGCCAATAACAGGCGCAATTTTTGTGCGTGCGGCTGATGTGCATTTATTATTTGCTTTTCATCCGAAGTCTTACTTGTATGTCGTTGCCGTTCCAAGAGTACGAGTACTCGTATAGTAGGTGAGCTAGCTCTATCAACAGCAGGCGTTATACCTCCACACCATCGATTCAAAAAGTTCCAAGACGGTCTTTAAGTGCAAAGATTACTAGCGCATTTAAACTTCTACGTTTCGCTAAGATCTAGCACTCTATGGGTTGATTCTTACAATCGTCGCAAAATATTTCAGCTGCTATATTTGTTGTCGCTGTGATACTAGCCAGTTTGGACCCGGTAACAATCACCGGTTTGCTTGCTTTATTATCCAGCCTCATATAAGCTAGCGGCTCTGTTATCCTAATAATCAGACCTATAAAGACGGCGACACAGAACTAGATGATCTATCAAATGATATCTCTGTTTCTGCAGAAGCCCTTAAAGGCTTTGATCGAGTCTTACGGAGTCGCCAAACAATGCCTCGCATATCTGGATCAGTCACTAGAAATGCGCTTGAGGCCGCAGGGAAAAGTATGAAAGATCTCGAAAACCGCATACACCTTTTTTCCGAGTACGAGACTTTAGTGGTGCGCCGTATGAACTGGGTTTAGCACAAATAATTAGTCAAGAAACTTCACGAGCGACTTAAGGAGTATAATGCGATGCTTCAAACTTTCGTCGCACTTACTCATGCGTATGTTTCCCGCTCACCACTTCTAATAATTGTAACAATTAAATAATCATTTGTTGAAACATTCTTCGCGGTTGTTAGTCAACATCCACAGTTCATCCTATTATTTTCCTAAGCGGAAGAGGATATGCCAATCGACGGCCGGCCAATACAAGATTATATTTTATTGCAGAAACCGCCGCTCGAGCCCGTGGTCTCGGGTTCTACCATACGGCGGCACTATTTTGCCAGTTCAGTCACGACTATCGAAAGTAGCACCTTTTCCATGTAACCATTATCAATATCTAGCTCAGCCTCATCCTTTGAAAAGTCTCCAACATCGCATAGGCAGTCATTCGATCCCACAGCCACCTCTACCATTAGCAATAGGCTTTTTAGAGCAGGAAAAGGAACTGACGCTTTTATAAGTAGCCACGATTCTGATTCTAATAGTTTCTTCCAAGATCCAAGATCGAAATTGGCAGCTCAGATTTCTTCGCAAGATACGTTAGTAGTTCGTCAGGCTTGTCGCTATGATTGTTATTGCGAATGCCATATGCAACAAGAAACGGGCTCATATAAAGGGCTATGGAAATCAAAGACTATCAAAGTTCGATGCACAGAATAAAACTGTCGAAATGCAACAGTGGCCAAGGACGGATTCCTAATCCGGTCAAACCTTTTTTCGGGAAGCCTTGTCTGGAGTTATATCCTCCAAAAGCATCAAGATTCGCTACGACCTAAATACATACCGTATGGTCTCGGAAGGCTCTAATGCAATGCGGTATGTGAAGCATGGAAGCTTGGAGAAACTAGAGGCATGTGTCGCATCCGGAGAAGCTACTCTCTGGGACACGGCGCCAGATAGCTGGTCACTTCTTCATGTAAAATCAATCACCTTTATATTAAAAACAAACTGATAAACTTGAAGACCGCAGCGTATGACAGACATCTACCTATAGTGAAATACCTTCTAGAGCTAGGTGCTGACACGGAAATTGGGGACGTGGGGTCACGGTTAGTCAACTATTCACCACGGTTTGGACATATTAATAATTACCTGAAAACCCGCTAGGCGACCCGCTGATCTTGCGCTATTTAAATCATTAAGTCATGATGCTACGGAGGTAGAACAGGATATTGTTGAGGTCTTCTCACAGAGAGACGATTGTATTAGCGATTTTGAGTTCACTCCAATTTACATCGCCGTTCTCGAGCTCTATGATGTTACAGATACCGAGCGTCCTTCACTTGAAATGTAAGTTAATAATCTTACCACTTTTGCTTCTTTACAAGTCTGTCAAGGCGTAGTAGCGAATCATCCCAGGAAACGCCAATTTGAATCTATACCGCCTCCTAACTTAATAAATAGACTTATCCAGGTTGTTGATGATGCGAACAATGCACCAATAGGCACGGACTGGGCTGAATGGAAATTACAATATAGATCAAGATCCCCTCTCTTCGGTGATATTATTGAATATTTTCGTGCCTCAGCATTCGAGAAATCCAACTCCAGGAAAATCATCCATAATCTTCTTGACCAAAAAGACAAGAAAAACTGCTGGACGCCTCTTCACTGGGCGGCATCTGGAGGAAGAGTGGATAAGATGAAAATCCTCGTGGATCATGGCGCAAACCCGTTCTTACTTTCAAACCTGGACGCAAATATTCTGCACGCGGCAGCAGAGTCTAAGACAGACTATGGTTTGGTCGGGGCGCTTGAGATCTGGAAGCGCTGTCCAAACCAGCTGAACATCAACCAAACCAACAGATGGGCTGAAACACCGCTCCATGTCGCTACCTGGTGTTCCGCAGCATGCGCCAAACTTATCCTTGAAGCAGGTGCGAGCCCCAGTATGAGACAGGAAGACGGACAAGTCCCACTTCATTGCGCAGGTCTTTTTGGTAAAGGCCCCGATAGGCGAGATATTGTCTTTCTATTATGCAGCACAGAATCCAGGAAGCACATTAATATACAAGACGCCGATGGCCGGCCGCCTTCAATTTCTTGGATGACTCTGAGTGTGTGGAGATTCTTATCAAACATGGTGCGCAGATGGATCTTGTCAATAATCTAGGAATGTCATTTTTCCATTATGCTTGCATTTAAGACGAGAGCGATGCTCTAAGAACAGTGTTTCGTCTAAATGCCGATCCTCTGATAGCTACCAAGAAAGATTGTGAAGGAGATACACCTCTTATCAAAGCCCTCTACCATCAAAGTGTCGAGTGCGCCTAGTCCTTCTAGAACTAGAGTATGTTGGGGATATAGTTGGGAAGAATAGCTGGGCTGTTATTCACTACGCGGCAGAGATAGGAGACGTAGATCTTCTGGAAGCAGTGATAAAGCTTCCCAGTTCTGTAAGAGACATGAAAACAGCCGACTGAATGACAGTTGATTCTGTGGCAATGGAAGCAGGTACCTGGTGTGGGAGAGTGAAATATCTTATAAGGAAACATAATTCTGTGGCCAAAGGAATAAGATATAGAAGGCTACACCCCATCGCCGCGTGAGACACAGGAAGAGGCATCTTAGACCACTAGGTGACGCTGAGCGTACCCAGGTAGCCAGTACGGTTCAGGCATACTATTAAGGTGGCTGTGGGGGCTGTGACTAGATCTGTCTGGCACGGTGATTCCTGATTTCTTTAGAGCCTTATTATAAAATTTCAGGTTTGCCGTGCAACACACCAAAACAGTGAATTGGGGTGAGGTGCTTGTTCAGCGGTGACGAAAGAATAATCCGGGGCAAAGACATACATGCACCATAACACGAGCAGATCATGGCGCTAAAATGTATCGCTCAACGAGATTCATCTTCAAGGGGCTTTCACTGTGTATCTTTGTTCTACTGTCCAAAGTCTAGATTGGTATTGTCTTAGCCCAATGTCTAGTGAAGGATTTCCCTGCCTGGTACGCCGAGTCAAGACTGACCAGGTTCTCTTGCGTAATGAACCCCCGTCTCTCCGGAGAGACACTTCCCAGACACAAAAAGTCCGCATCTCAGGCGGCGTCTAATTATGCTTTTCGCTAACCTTAAGTCTGCCTTGATTTTACTCGCTTGGGTTGAAATTCTCCATTTTTTTCTCTTATACAAAAGACTTTAACCCAGCCCTGGGTTTGCACGTCAAGGGACAGTAACTATCTAGAAAGCCGAAGGACTTTTAGAAAAATACACGATCAGCATATCCAATGACAATCTAATTGCCGATTCTATTTTCAAGTTAGCATCTACTTTGATATCTTGGTGCGAGTTGACTTACTGGTACTTTTGTATCACCCAATACTATACTATCTAACCAATCCCAGAAATTGCCATTATCCCAGTCGCCTACTGAACAATACGGCATGCCGCTTGTCTCTGTGTCATCCCATTTAGTGCTCCCCGCCGTGAATGTCAGCACCCAATCTTCCCATCGCACTGTTACAGGTGCAGGCGGTCCTACCATTCTGCCTACTATGATATCCCTCGCCATCCTGCTAGAATCAGGAACCGTTGTCGACTTTAGAAAATCGATTGTAACATTATACGGGAGTTCAGTATCAGCCGCTTCAACAGTGCCGATCTCGCCCCATTTGCCATTAAAATTCTTACTAGCAAGCAGGTTGTTACCGCCATCTGTTATATTAAACTGCACGTATAAGGGTGCATTATAACTTTCAGAGGCTTCAAAGATATGTAGGTCGCAGGTTCCTGTCACATAAGGAGCTGATGAGGTAGTTGTAACTAGGACTGGAGCTTTGGTAGTTGTTTTTGGAGGTGCTGTGCTGACTTCAATGTGTGTTGAACCAATTTCACAGTAGTAAGTAGTAGCTCCATTAGATCCAACTGTATTTGCTATACCGGCCGTCCAACCGTCATTACAGGCACATTCTATTGTGGCTGGGTAGTCGATGGTGTAGTATGAGTAGGCTGTACTAACAGCAGCTACGCTGGATAAGGTACAGGAGGTTATGGGTGGAGATGAGCTTGTCTTGCGAGTGGTAGCAGGGCCGGAGGATGAGATAGTAATGGCTGTACGGCGGGAAGATGAGGTAGTATTGACTGTGAGGTGGGAGGATGAGGTAGTAATGGCTGCAAGGTGGGAAGATGAGGCAGTATTGACTG
>QGMJ01000754.1:0-15837 GCA_007821545.1 Lachnellula subtilissima
CGCCGGCTGCTATCTGTTGGTGGTAGGGTTAGGAAGTGTTTTTTGGGGGAGTTAAATGATAATGGAAGATGAAGATGTAGGTAATTACTTCTTCGGGATATAGATCTTCTTCGGAATTTCGGGGCATGTGTTCTGTGAGTGCGAAAGTCTGCATTCCTTTTGCGATAGCAGTGAGTATTATATCTTCTAAGCAGTCTTTGGCGTGTCCGGGACAGAATTGCCCAGAGTGTGAATGCATAGAGAAAGCCATGTTTATGTTGAAAAAGTACAAAAATGAATGTAGAGATGTCGTTGAACAGGTAGGTACCTAAGCAGTTGTACTACTAGGTACCTTAGGTCAAAAAAAGCCCGCTGCTTTCCGCCCCACTCTCGCTTAATATACTCAAAATACAACCTGGAAGTCTTCCCCATTCCCACTGCTGCAGGCTCGAGATACTCCGTAGACATAAAGGCACTTGTTCTTATTAACTTTTAATGTCCCACGCAACCTGGCACATTATAAATCAGGGTTCTACGACTAGCCACCTTGCGGTCGCTTCTTTATGTGGAGACAGTCGCAAAACACTATGGGGGGAAGTTGAAGCATAGAAAATGTTACTGACTTCTTATCACAAAGTATTATCTTAATTACACCATTCAAAAGAGCAAAAAGCGAGCACCAAGGGACTCGAACCCTCAACCTCAGTCTTACGGCGTTTCCGCTGTAGGAGGACCGCGCGCTACCATTGCGCCAAGCACCCTTGTGAAGATCTTGTTTCTCATGATCTTTGGCATCAACTTTGATAGCTTTTGCACTAAGTTTGCTTATTTCGCTAGATACGCAGTTCAAAAATTAACCGAGAACTTGTTAATCCGGGCCCGGACACCTCATTAGTCACCCCTGAGTATATTTTACCCGATGATGAGTCATTCTACCATATTCACCAGCAGATTTCTTTCACTTCTAAATGATAAATTTGATTTATTTACTATAGACTTGCCTGTTGCCATCACGCACTTGTGGCCCATTTTTACCCCAGCTGGGAAATATAAATTTAAGAATTGGATTTCATTGGAACCACGACTGTCTTTCGTGGTCGTCCACCAGGTCCTTTGTATTTTGCTTATCAAGTTTATTGCATTTCAAGTCGTAGAATGTGGATGCTGAGCCGATTTTTTATTTTCCTTCACCTATAAAAAAGTCCTAAAGTTGGATGCGCTGGAACTAGTTCTGGTGACAGATCCCTAGTTGTATTTCAATTTATTCAATTTATTAAGCTTTCTTCCTACGATGTCTATATCCTACGATGTCTATATCTCTTGTCCTTACGTAAGACCGATGAGGTAGTGGCCTTATGTTGGCTGTGAAGGTTTGCCTTGGCAGAGTGTGGGCGGATGAAATGAGTGAGATCACGGCCTCATACGGCTTTAATGGAAATGTCAAAAGTATCCCCATTCTGTTTCACTAAGCGGAACACGGTCCGTCAAAGCCTTTCCTCTTTGAACATATATGGATTCATTGCCATGATTCACAAGAGGTAGCAGGGTCCATTCACACGAATCGTCTGGGATTTACCGACGCTGTGATATAGTCTTCAAACCATGGTTCTTGTAACTCCCACACTCCCTTGTACAAGACATTAAAATCTGCAGTCATTTATCAAGCACACGACACTGCTATTCCAAAATCCCCCATTGCGATGGATAAATCCTCTAGCATCCGCCCTAAGAAGATTTTAAGGAGAACTGCTGCTGCGTCTGCTTCTGTTCCGGCAACCCGTGCCGACCCAATTGGGTCTCCCTCAACCAAAGGTCCACATCCGGTAGTCGATTCTCCCTGGTCAGAGTCAAGCTCATGGACAACCGCTTTACCTGCGACAAATCCTTGGCCAGCCCTTCCATCGGCAAATGTTCGTGGAACACATTCGTTGGACTCTAAATTCTTGTCAGGTCCGGTTGTTGCTTCATCTCAAGGTACAATATGATCTTAGGGACACACTTACAGTCGTATACTTACCCTGACAGACATCAATATACCCACTACCTTTCCCAAATTCGTGAATCTTCCTCCTAAACTCCAGACCAAGATCATCAAGTTCGCGTGGGCAGCACAAAAACAGTTGAACCAACAAATTGAAGTCCATCCTTGCGACTTCGAACTCGGCCGCATGGGAGTCGTTTGCCCTTCCACGCCATCTTTCAATAACTTCCGCCGTAGCTCAAGTGCAGCAAGCTTTTACCTCTGGTGGAACAAGTTATATTCCACAGGTCGACACTGTTGGTCCGGGTAGAGCTTACAAGAGACAGCTACTCAACCTTGCCAGTGGGTTATATCCCCTCTGTATTGGATACCCTCAACAAGGTATGTCTGTTGCAAAACTCATCATTCAAAAATCATACCTTGGCTCTTTGGACCTAACAATATCATCCTAGGAACCCATCCTCAAGGAGAACGTCGCTGCACTCGTCCTGGATATTTCCTGCTCCAAAGGTGGCAGAGCCCCCCGAGCTGACGCACTCCAACAGCCCTTCGCTGAACGAGCCCTAGAAGATCACGGCAGTAACCAGAACAACGCCCTGCGTCGCCGTGACGAGATCGACCTTCTCACTTCCCGCATCGTCCACGGCTTCCCCAACCGCAACCACCTATACGTCAAGCTGAAGGTCGACTTTTTGTCCTACGACGACCTGCTCCATCTCTTTAGGATTTTCAGTTCCACCGACAGCAAATTTACCTTGAGGGAGACCTGTACGATTCATGGATCCCCTACGACTTGGCCACGCTGGTCCACCATTCAAGGGTTCAACGTGGCGTATAGCCCGATCTCGAAGAACGCGGCGAGGAATGCGGGCCAGAATTGGCTAATCCATACTCATCCTACGCACTCGGTGGAGTGGAGGCCGTGGGCTGAAAGGAGGATTGATGGCGAGACGTTGTGGTCGAGGACGGCAGTGTGGGAAGGTGTTGGAATGGACACACCGAGTGAACTTCCGTTTGATTATGAATAATTCGACATGTGTTGTCTGCCGTCGCCTACCTTGTGGCTGTTCAGGTGGAAAGTGTAGCATTCTTTTAGATGGAAGAGCATAGGCGGATATGGTGTCTTTGGGCTTTTAGACTTTCTTTCTTGATTCCATTCTTGGATATTACATACAGAAGAATCTACAATAATGACCCTATTCTGCCGTCGATTCGGTATGTGATAGGTAAGCATAATGGCCCTGACATAATGTTGAAGGAATTTGGAGGCTTTGATTTACCTTCCCGCGAAAGGAAACAAAGGAACCCGTTTTAATCTTTCTCAATCCATTCCGCGATCCCTTTGAAGCATTTACAATTTCTTGACGAATGCATCGATCCAGTGAACCCAGAATTGCAAACAAAGAACCCATCCGCATTTCTAATAACCTTTCTCATTTCCAACTCTGCTCAAGTCTTCCTACATCTCACCCCAATCCTCAACGACAATCCAACCAAATATCAACATTGCAAATGGATCCCTACGAAATGGACCCTTCCCAACTCGCCTCTGAGCTCGGTATAGACGATGTCCCTGATGTCGGCGACAAGAGCTTCGACCATGAAGAGCCCAAAGCCACGCACCAAACCGATGAGCCTAAGAAAGCACGCAACGAAGGTAGAAAAGCACCTTGGAAAGCGGGGCTCGTAGCTACAGAGTTGAGTGTAGAGGAAGAGGAGGAGAAGTATGAGGAGTTCTTGAAGAAGGAGCATACGCAGGCTGTGGCGAGTGTTAATGAGGGAGGCACGGAGATTAGGATTGTTAGTTTTGACAGGGACGGCAAGGTTCGTGTACTCTTTTTGACAACCAAACGATGTGTACTGATGATTGGCGTGGTAGGAGATTACCGTCGTGCTTGATAATAGTTTCGGCGAGGACACTGCTCTGCTTGCAAACTTAGTTCGTCCACCCACCGATGCTGGCTCCTGGTTTTATGAAGAAGAGCTAACAACACGCAGCCTGAAGATCTGAAATGCCGCACCGCAATACTGATCCTCGAGAAACAAGAACTGATCAAGTCAGCGCAGCACCTTATGGTTGAAACCCACACCATCTCCGAGTTGCGAGAAGTGAATCCCGATGCGGAGGGCTTCCGTCGTCGAACCATCCTCGCTGAGATGTTTGCGTTTCAGCTGGGGCTGCGGAGCAGGAGGTGGGATATCAAGAAAAAGGCACTCGATGAGGATACCGAAAATCCCAGGCCGAAGAAGGAACGTGCGAAAGGGGAACGTGTAAAGGGGGATGGGAAGGGGAAACCGGGTGCCAAGCTGGGCAAATATTATGTTCTTCAAGGGAAAGGAAGGAAAGGTAAAGAAGGAAAGACCGATAGGTTTGGGAAATTTGATGCTGGGAGAGTGACGAAAAATGTTGACAGAAAGGGGAAGAAAGATGGCAGGCCTAGGCAGGAGGGGAATCCTAGGAGGGATGCAGGCCCCGCGGCAGGTGGAGATGTTCTGCAATATTAATTTGGATACTGAGTTGCGGACAGGCAGATGGGAAATGATTCTATTGCGTGTGTTTTGAGCTAGGTGTAGTGTAGACTCTCTTCCGAATCTCTTAGTCGCTTGCAAGTCTGAATTCTGGACCATTGTAAGAAATATTGAGAAATTTCTATACAGTAAGGAATCCTTTGGAAACAACGCGTAGTACTGATTTTACAGCAAGATTGATGCTGAACTTTATCACAATATGAGCCTGCTTCAAGTTGTTGGTGAAAGGTGGCTGTTTCCCGTTTTGGCAGCAGACCTCGCTTCCACAAAGGGGAGAGTTGCGATGCTGAACCTTTCACTTCAACTTCAACCGACCTGAAACGCGTAAACCAACTATCATCCAACACAGGGAGCGGTAAAGATGACATCAAGAAAGAAAGCGCGAGAAGGCGCTACTGCTGTCATTGACGCAAAATCTCAAACAAATGATCCAGAGCGGTGATACGATCACCATCAACGGGCAAGTCATCGATGTAAGTAGCCCTTGATCCCCGTGGTATTGAACATGCTGACCCCAAAATACAGACATCCTCGATCACCAATACTGCTCAGATGGCCGAAGATGTCAAAGTAGTTGGTACCAAGCCTCTACCCTGCCCAGCACTGACACTTTGCAGTGGAACAACCTTCTGAGACACCATGAGGACCTGAAGAAGCAGGAAAAGGCCGTTCGAGGGGAGAGGATTGAAATCGAACTAGAACAGGATACCATTGCAGTTCTTGCGATGCACGACCAAGCAGATCCAGAGATTGGTCGTCGGTCAACTCTGCTTCGACTCCGCTGTGAAGGAATTGAAGTCCGCGACCGAATCCTCGCTCGTGAGCGGACTGAGCTGACCTCCGAATTCGACATTGCTCAACGGTATCGAAAGAAGTCGGCAGCTATTCGAAATCACACTCAGAACCAGATCAACGCAACGCCGCACGCCACTGTTGCTTTCAATGGGGGCATGCTAAGCCGATATGATGGGGACACTTTGGTTCCGGAACACAATACCAAACGGCAGAAGAGTGCTGAAAGTAAACAAGAACCATTTGTCCGTGAGTGTGTCATGACCTTCCACATACCAAAGATTCTAAGTAGCCTTCGTCAGATGCTGGATACCATTTGGCGCCGCCAGATCCGCTGTGCGACTACACCGCCAACGCACCTGCCATGAATGTTGATGCGAAAACTAAAGCCAGTCTACACCAAGGTATTCATCCACAAAGATTGCAACAGATCAAGGTCAACTATTCGGAACCTTTTGCAGTAGAACCGTCTACAACACATTCTCCTTCTGGAACAACGCATTTCTCGAGCGCTTTTGCTGCAGGCCCCAATAGCATTAGCTGTCATCCATCTCTAGTCAAGACTATAAAGAAGATGAGCTTGTGGGGTTATTTGGCGGCGAAGACAAAAGAATTACGAGGCTGCGAGTAGCCCAGCCGCGGAAAGCCATCACGCCGAGATGTCAACCAGCAATCTGTGTTCGCAAGGGAAAGAAAACATGTCTTTAGTTCTTTCGATTTAGACTCTCTAGGGGCCTACGAGATTGGTAGTAATAACACGAGCATTCTCTATAAGTCATAGCTATAAATATCTTATACAGTTTTAGTTCGAAGTCTTCTCTTAGCACTTTTAGCGCTACTCTCCTAGGCTATCTACGACCGAAAGGATATGCGATCGTACCTGACGTACCTCATGCAAGTGATTATACCTCCGCCGTAGTCCAAATGACTCCCTAGTACTTTCGTCATCGGTCTTCTCTCATCGAAGGCATCAATCACCTAACAATTCGCAGTCCTTCCTGGCCGGTCTTGCTTGCTAAGGTACCCCCACCCGCCCCATCTTCTTTCTCGTCCCATTCGATTTGTGAGATGAAAGAGGTCGCACGAAGCAAATCATCGCCCTATATTAAAACTTGCAAGGCACCGTACCTACCTAGGTAGGTAAGGTGTATGGCCGTCCTAATATTACTGTAGAATACATGATTATGAAGTTATGATGCATAGAACGTAGAACGGATTGGGTTTTAGCAGGAGGCAAGTTAAATGACTAAAGAACACATACTATCCTCTACAATTAATCGAAAAGCAATGAAAGCATAAAGTACAAGCTGAGAGAGGAAGGCTGAACGATTTACAGAATCATGCATCTAGCAACAGATTCATGGAGTAGAGTTGGCATCTACCCTTGACCTACCAAGATAGAGAACCATTCCAGATTGTCCAGACCAAAAAATCCTGACGTCGTAGCCTTCGCTTCACTAGATTCCGTCTAGCAAATATTTTGTTCACGATTAATAGCGATCGGCTGCATGTAAAATAGTTCGTTTACCTCCATAGGAAAATCTTCACTGGCGCAGAGTAGATAGCTCTTGATACCCTCGCTGTTCGGACTTGACTGGTAATACCGCATTCGATTCCAAAATTTGTGAAAGTACGAGACGAGCCCCTTAAAATACTGCCCCACCCATTGCAATGATAAGTGGATAATCGCTAAGCATGACTAACACCCTGCCCCTTAATTTCAAGGTCTCTTTGCCGACACCAATACTCGGTACTCTCACAAAAAATATCGATAAATGAAACATGGATGATATTTCCATTTTTAACGAGAGTGACGGCGCCGAAATAGTCTTGAAATTGAACGGCAAATTTATATATAATTTCGTAATAATTTTAATTATTGTTTGAATTGCATAAGACGTAGCTCGTGCAGGGCCGCGTATGGATATGTGCTATGCTGGGATTGTAATGAGAGGATGGGTGGATGGACGGTCTGTTGAAAACCATGCGGGTGAGGAGAGAAGGTGACGTTGTCTAAAGGCGACTAGCTCCAGAATAAGCCGCAGATCGATAGAAACAGAAAGGGGCCTCGAGTAGTACTAGCTTTATTCTCGATTGAGGGGACAGCTGAAGTTTGACTCGAGCACTTATAGACGCGTCCGGCGGGGTAGCTTGGCACCCGGTGCTTCTCGATTCTGCAGCTCGAATCGCGTGGCCTATGCCAATTCACTATTGGCTCAAAGAAGGGAATTCCATGGATTATTGGATGGTCATGATAGCTCATAGAAGAGAAGCCCCCTTAGCCACCCCAAACCATCAGACGATAAGATATCAACAGCAGAGAACCAATAAATATTTTCAGAGAGAGTCTTCATTTGTCGAAACGCGTTACCTATAAGATGTCCCAAGGAGATGACTTGAGACGCTGTGTTATATAGATCGGTACTTCGCAGATTATAGTGGTAGATCTGCTAGATAAGTTATAATCATGCTGTTGCGGAAGAACAGTGGCAAGAGGAAGAGAAATAAAAGGCGATGGAGGATGACAAGAGAAGAAAAAGAAGAAGATCGCTAGATAACTAAGCTGGGAATTGAGCAACATTAAAGAAAATGCAGAATGCACCAGAATGATACTTGACACGAGTCAAAAAAACAGCAATATTTTAAAGATCCCAAATCTTCCAACTTGAGACCTCTGGGATTCACATAAACCAAAATACACTTCTCCACTATGCGGTAAAAAAGACCCACTGACTTTCAGAAAATGATGGTACAAAAAGTGAATGAGCCATAGGCTGGCCTCAAGGAACAAAACAAATCCTCCTGGACATTTCCTTCAACACCAGCATGCACAACATCCACGCAATCCACACAATCCACAACTGAACCACCTATCTAATACAAACACCCACCAAACACTGCACAGTCTCAGAGCCATGTCGAATCCCGACGACACATCGTATTACCCCTCCACTGGCATCATCAGGTCCGCCGTCCCCGTCGCCACCCGCAGCGAGGCCGAAGACTTCCGTGCCCGTCTCGAAGCTGCCAGAGATGCCCTGACGAAGTACAACTTCAGCGCCTCATGCAAGACTGCCACAACTCTGCTCGAACAGCCCAGCGTACCCATCGCACTACAAGTCGCAGCGCATATCATCGTGGGTACGAGCACCCGTGGCCAGAGAAGCATTGATCACTTCCACGAGGCTGTGAAGAAAGCATCAGGCTATTTGGGCCACGCAGACTATCAGAGCTTTGCTAATAAAGTCACGGAGCTGGTCAAGGGTGCTCAAAAGAGATGAATAGAGAAGCGGAGGAAGGGAAGAATGACGAGGGAGAGGGAAATGTAGAGGTCGTCGAGAACACCGTGAGAGGCTTGATAATGTGCTAGTAAAGACAGAAGCTGACTTCGTATATATAGACTGATGAAAACAAGGAGAAGGAGAACGAGAACGAGGACCAGGCGTGAGTATTATGTGACACATGGACGGCGCTAATGGATTTGCTTTTGGGTAGAGACAATGATACAAAGTACGAACAATCGGAGGAAATCAAATCATTGTATACATTGAGCGTCTACATAGTCAAAAGCACGCAATCCAAGCATAACAAGCAACATCTTTCACTTCTTACAAGCAAACGAAGACATGTCGTCTCATGCGGCCGTTATATCCAGCCCCCCTGCCAGCACCTGACCTCCAACCAAATCCATCTTAGCGCAAGATCGGCTCCACTCCGGTAAATTTACTAACACCTTCAAATTCAAAGCACCGCACCCATCCGTCCGTTTTCTTCCGCATAACATATCACATATTCCTTCTACTTCTCTCCTCTCCTCTCCTCTACACCTCAATTGCCCATTCACGAAATTGAAAACCAGCCATAATGTTTGCTGCACGAAGAGCATTGTCGGGCGCCATTCAGGCGAGAGCGTTCTCAGCCAGCGCGAGAGATGTAAGAATTCCCAACAGAACAGAGCTTGATGATGCCGTCACGGGAAAATGGAGCTTCAATTGGAAGTGGAGGGATGGGATATACTTTTCTATGCCACGGGAGTTTATTGGAGAACAATCGCTAATGATCAACTATTTTAGTTATCGAAAGTTACCGTTCTGGGCGCTGCCGGTGGAATTGGACAGCCACTGTCTCTCCTCCTGAAGCTCAACCCTCGAGTTTCTGACCTTGCTCGTACGCGGAAACCCTTCCATGCCTCGAATACAAATATACTAACTTCTATCCCAAGTCTATGATATTCGCGGAGCTCCAGGTTCGTTCTCTTCGAGCCCTACTTAAAAGCTACATACTAATTATTGATGAACCAGGTGTCGCGGCAGACATCTCGCACATCAACACCAAATCCAAAGTAACCGGCTACGAGCCCACACCCAGCGGCCTCGCATCCGCGCTCAAGGGCGCCGAAATCGTGCTCATCCCCGCCGGTGTCCCCCGCAAACCAGGCATGACCCGCGACGACCTCTTCAACACCAACGCATCCATCGTGCGCGACCTAGCCAAGGCAGCCGCCGAATCAGCCCCCGACGCCAACATCCTCGTCATCTCGAACCCAGTCAACAGCACCGTGCCCATCGTTGCCGAGATCTTCAAGAAGGCAGGTGTCTACAACCCCAAGCGTCTCTTCGGCGTCACGACCCTGGATGTTGTGCGCGCAAGCCGCTTCGTCAGCGAGATCAAGAGCACGGATCCCGTAGACGAGAAAATCGTCGTTGTAGGAGGCCACTCGGGCGTTACTATTGTCCCTCTGTTCTCGCAATCCAGCCACCCCGACCTAGTCGGCAACCCGGAACTGCTCCAGCGCGTGCAATTCGGTGGTGATGAGGTCGTCAAGGCAAAGGATGGTGCTGGATCCGCTACCCTGTCGATGGCGATGGCTGGTGCGCGGTTCGCGGAGAGCCTGTTGAAGGCTGCGCAGGGCGTGAAGGGCGTTGTTGAGCCTACTTTCGTAGACAGCCCGTTGTACAAGGACCAAGGTGTTGAGTTCTTCGCCAGCAAGGTTGAGCTAGGCCCCAACGGTGTAGAGAAGATTCTCGATGTTGGAAAGATCGATGCTGCCGAGCAGAAGTTGTTGGATGCCTGCTTGACGGATTTGAAGAAGGTATGTTCACCCTTAAAAACACCCCTAACCTTAACCCCAAATGGCCTTGGCCTCTAAACATTACATACTAATAATCTCCCCCTCACAGAACATCGTCAAGGGCGTTGCCTTCGTTTCCGAGAACCCCGGCAAATAAACGCCCAGACGGAGCACCTCGGAGTGAAGGACAGACAGAGCAGCACATAAATAGCGCTGCTTGCTTACTTACTACACCCTAGAGTGGGTAGATTTCGACTTTTGTATTCATAGTTGCCAATTCATGAAGTACAAAATAAACTCACCCTTCTTCTCCGACGCTCCGACTTGTACGCTAAAGTAAACGCCTAGAATAATGTGATGTGATGTGTGTGACATGCATGAGCGGGGTTAGCGCTGGAGATCACTAAAGCTCCTAGAGAGCCAAATCGTCAGACCCCAAAGGAGCCACATTCACAATGGGCAGAGTCAAACATAAGAGGAGTATTCTTTATTACGACCTTAGTACCTACCTACTATAAAGCCCTGCCCACCAGTACTGAAGGTAAGAACGCCATGCCCATAAGTACCACATGCATCCATGCCATGTCATGCCATCATCCATCGTATCATCATATCTCACGTAAATACACTCTTGTGCATGCATGCACGCTCTATTTCCATTTCCATTTCCCTTTCCACATGCATTTCCACCCCGGCTCCCAAAATCCAAAAGACATGTATGAATTGAGGAGCGAGCAGGAGGAAGGGTGTCAATGATGTGATAGAAGAAAAGGCTTCTCAGAAGTATCCACGCATAGCATCCTCGAAACCCGGGCCACCCTTCAGATCCCGATCGAAAGCGTTCGAGACGTCCAGGACGCGCTTGATGTGCGACATGCTGAGGGGTTCGTTGTTGTTTACGGCGAGGGCTTGGGCGGTGCGAATGGTGTTCTTGATCTGTGTGGCTTTTGTCAGTACCGTCCCAATAAAAGGTTGCAGATGCAACAGGAGGGTGTCTTACCTGTCGCCCATTCAAGTTATTCCTACTCAGCGTACTCAAGTCTTCGTCTGTAAATGGCATTGTCTCCACCCCTTCCAGCACTCTAACCCTCTCAATAAACATCTTGAATACACTCTTCTTCGCCTTCGCGCTTAGTTCTCCATAACGCAAAGCGATATGGATACGTGATTGGAAGGCGTCGTCGAAGGTCTCGACGCGGTTGGTGGTGAGGAAGAGAATGCCTTGGAAGTATTCGAGGAGGCGTAGGAAGATGGAGACGAGCGCGTTGCGGTGGATGTCTTGGATTGTGCGCTTTTCGAGGAACACATCTGCTTCGTCAAGGAGGAGCACGGCGCCCCAAGCATGGGCGATGTCGAGGATCTAGAGTTATTAGCATTTCTGCATGTGAAACAGATGGGTATAAAGCTTACCTTCTGGAGCTCAGCCTCAAGAGTTCGAGGATCCGTGCCCAATTCCCCAGCGGAGACCATATATAATGGGCACTTCAGAAGCTCGGAGATACCCTCTGCCGTGAGAGTCTTTCCTGTACCTGGTGGACCGTGTAGGACTGCAACGAGACCTTTGCCTTTGCCCTGAATGACATCGTCGATGCTCTCAGCTGGGTGGTACTTGTGCGACTCGACCAGTGCCTTAACGATGGCTTTGGTGTTGTCCTCCAAGACCAGCGAATCATAAGCACCCTCATTCCACACAATATCCTTGACACCAGAGACAGTGAACTCAAGCCACAGCTTCTCCGCGAAGGCAAAGCCAAGAACAACAGGGGAAGCAATTAGGTACTCCTCATCAGTAAATGTGGGAAGAGTCTTCTTGTCTTCTTCAGCAGTGACAGTCTCGCCATCTTTGGTCTTGATGATCTTGCTGGGAACTTCCTCAAGCTTCTCGACGGAAATCTCTTGGCCATCAGCATCAACAGGGACCTCGACGATATGAGGCTCCTCCTTTTCATCAAGAACAACCTTGAGCTTCATTTTGGGCTCATTATCATCTTTGTCGTGCTCGCGATTTTCCATGTTATGACCACCTTGCTCATCATCAGAGTCATCACAGCCACAGCCGTCAGAATCAGAATCATCATCCGAATCTAGCAAATCGGGGTCCTTTGGCTTGACAGTACTGACTTGGTAGTTTGGCAGGATACGACGGTGGATCGCAGGGTCGACCATGATTCGGCCGGTGATGTTGACTTTGATGACTTGTCGCTTCTTCTTGTAGTATGCGAGACCCTCGTGAGATCTGTAGTTGACGCCCTGGAGACTAACGAATTTCTTGCCTCGCTCGATCAGCTCGGCTCGGAGCTTGGTCTCATTCTTGTGGTACTTCAAGGGGTAGCACCCTAGACTAGTAATCTTCCGTGCTCCCTTGAATGCGGCGACATCGACGTCCATAGAACCTTGATTGCGTTAATAGCCATTGAGCTTAAGAGATGCACGAGAACTTACCCATGCCCCATGCTTTGCCATCATACTCAAGGTATCGACCCTCAATGTTGTACCACTCGCCCTTCATGAAACTATATTCCTTCTCAGCAAGCTCAATCTTGAAAGCGCGAGGCTCATCAGCAGAACCATAGGTAGTAGTAAAAGCAAGAGTGTTTGGCTTGTACAAGGCCCAGAGCAGATCAAAGGTAATCAAGCCAGACTCCACCATAGGATAAAGAGTCTTCTTAGTAGATGCATAATCCTTGTCGAGGTACTTGATGAAAACCTTGAGATGCTTCCGCTTGGTCTCGTTGCGCTTCTTTTGCTTTTTCTTGCCCTTCTTGGCTGTAACCTTCTTATTCTTCAATTCCTTGAATACTCCTCGGAGGTCTTCAAGGTAAAGGAACAGCAAGTTGGGGTCGATAGTTGGGGTCTCTTCAACGAGACTAACACCCTTGACACCATCCATGACCTCATTCAAGGCCTCTTTCAGGAGCTTGCTCTTGATGTCAACAACGGTTGTCTAGTAATATGTCAGTAATGAACTGTTCTCGGCGCAGATTTTCACATACCTTGTACTTGCCCTCCCAATCAAAAGTTCTCCGAACATTGAACAGGTATTGGTCATATTCGGAGCTCTCCTCATCCTCAGCCGTATCAGTAAGCTTGTAGTTATGGATAGTACTATCCCACAACTGGTCAACTCTCTTGAACTCTAGCTTGCTAGCACGCTTCTTTTTACCCTTCTTCTCCTTTTTATCCTTCTTCGACTTCTTCCCTAAGCTGTCAAGTTGGGACAACATAGCGGCATTCCTCGCAGCTTGAAGACGAGCAGCAGATCGGGATCCACCGCCAGGAACTATTTGTCGGCCGTTGCCTGCTCCGCCAAGACCGCCCATCCAGTCTCCTCCCAGACCACCTGTGCCTCCTAAGCCGCCTTGTAACTGCTGCATCTGTTGCAACAAAAGTTGTTGCGAGAGATCAGCGTTGGGGTCAGACACTTCATCGTCGATTTCGGCCTCTCCTTCTGTCTCTGAGTCTTCATCTGAATCAGATGAATCGGAGTCTGACGATGCCTGAAGAGATGGTTAGCATATTCAATGGAGTTACTATGAATAAACTTACCCCCTTCTTTGCCTTACGCTTGCCCTTAGCTTTGCCTTTAGCTTTTGCCTTCTGCTTGGCCTTCTTCTTCGCCTTTCGCTTCTTCTTCTCCTTCTCCGTCTCGGTTTCTGAGTCCTCTTCGGAGTCGCTCAACGATTCATCATCATCCGATTCTGAATCGCTAGATGTTTCCGAGTCCTCGCTGTCACTACTCACAACCTCCTTGGCCTTCTTAGCCTTGGATTTGCCAGCCTTCTTCGATTTTGACTTCGACTTCTTCGATTTGGTCTTCTGGATGGGGGTATCGGATGTCTGGCGTGCCTTGTTATCGACCTGTACGCTTGTGCTACTCTCTCCGTTTGCAGAAACAGCGCCCTCTCTCTCCGTTACCTGTTCGCTCTGGGTATTCGGGGTATCCATGGTTGCGGTTCAGAAGGGTTTGTGTGGTGAAGACGATTCCAAAGGTCGAAGGAAGCGAAGGACCGACGATTAAATAGAATATCGGATCGGTTGGTTGCATTCACAACAGCTCAAAGTGGGGCTGTTAGGTAGTTTTGTGTGAATTCGGTAGTTCCAAGGATGAGGTTGATGGGGCTACCATGCAGATTCGCGTCAGCAGGAAGTTATAAGTAGGACCCGGAAGATCAGCACCTGGGGGCGGATGCTAGGCGGGCGGTGAAGGGTATGTAAAGATGCAGAGGGGACCGTGTGAGTTCCTGAGAGACCGGAATCACAAGACGCGGCCTTGCATTGTGACAGGAGAAAGAGACGGTCAGCAGGCACTCAACTCACCTTGGGTGTTGACTTTGCAGAACGGGAGAGCAAACGGTTGTTTGGGGAGGACGAGTGACGATTTTGAAGAGTAAAGGTGCAGGATCTGGGTGTGACGATAATCTCGCAAATTTTCACGGAGAAAATAAAAAAAGAATTGGATGCGTGGGTGAGTGAGTGATGTTTACATATCCTAATGCAGAGCTGTGTTGTACATCAGGCAAGGCAGGGAGCACCAGGAGCTCTTATCGCGATTGGTAGAAGGCGGTGTGGTGTGTACATTCAACAAGGCTGAGGCGTATGGTGTGAAGGTGAAGGATATCAAAGCTGCATGTATGCATTAGAGAGAATGAAACCTACTCGGTGAGAGATATTAGGACAGGGTTATATATTCTCTCCTACTTATAGCATCCACCATCAGATCAGGTAACTTTGCACCTTCTCAGCTGGCCATGGGAGGAGTAATTCGTGAGAGTCATGCCGAGGTTTGCAGTAGCAGCCTCGCCGTGGACGGTAAAAGCGGCACCAGAACTCAACGGACCAGCGGCACTTTGAAAGCCGGATGAGTGCCGCTTTCTGTATCCACCGCAAGGCAACAGAGTGGAGGAGAAGGCTGAAATGTGGAGAAAATCCGCTAAAATGTGGCCATAGCTTCTTTCACTTCCTTCATCTGAAATTCTGAATCATCTCTTCCTCCAACATCATTCGAGGTCGAGATGCTGATTTGACCACGCCTCTGTCTCTAATATATTTAGCCAGATATGTTGTCCTAATATGGAGACCGGTAAGGCTGTTGGGTATCTATGCCTTGTCAGCAATGCTGCCTGCGTTCGTTGCCTAACCACGAGGCTTGCATGCTTTCTAAACCTAGAGATGTTGGGGTATAGTGGCGGATATCTATATTTGCTTTCATTGGCTTCTACTTATAATTTACTCTTTTGTCTTTACTTAGTAACATTTTGATTCTGTGCAAGTTTTGTACTTCAGAAGATTTCACGCTAGTTTTCAACTTCCCCTTGTAATATCCCAAAGAAACTAAAGGCACTGGATTACTCAATATATCCAAGCTTTCATATTCTCAATACTGATAACACAGCAAAAGTGCTTCATCCAGCAAGGCTATCGTTCATGCCCATACGGAGTATACGATCCATCCTAGACTCTAACCAGCATCAGCCTAACCCCACAT
>QGMJ01000755.1:0-15829 GCA_007821545.1 Lachnellula subtilissima
GTGTGGAGTGCGGATGCGAGGATGGAGGGTTTTGAGGTTGATGTTGGGCCTGGCGAAGCGTTGTTTATTCCGAAGGGTTGGTGGCATAGTATTAAGAGTATAGGGCCAGCCGTGACAGCATCGGTAAACTGGTGGTTCCGTTGAATGAGTATACCGAAACCGTGCCGTGTTCTCTGAAGTAAGATGATCGTAGAACTAGCTGTCCTGGAAGTCCCGGAACGTACTAGCTACAGTCACTTCCTAGAGTTATAGGCGTCGAATGAGATCAAGCGAAGAAGCTTCCTCAAAGTTGCAACAAGACAGCACAGTCTGCTTTCATAGCTCAAAGCAATTCTTCTCAATTCATCATCTCATCAACCGCCCTTTCACCCGATACCACCAACCTCTTATTCTGCGTTCTTCTCCTTCAACTTCTTCTCCCGAAAAGCCTTCATCGCCTGCACATCCTGAAACAAAGTCAAATCCAACGGAAGTCTCTCTCCCATCCACGTCGCCCTCTGCGTATGATCCCTACAAAATCAATTCATCAGTACAATTCAAAACCCCCTGCCCAGATATGATCACAATTATCATTACAGAGCGAGCCAAGCGCCGGAGTTTTTAAATAGAAAGAACATTCGAAAACATACCTCTCCTCCTCATCATGCTCGCCCGTCTCCTTATTAACACTGTTCGGATGCACCAACGCACTGAGTGGGCCTCGATTTATCACGAGCCAGGGTATGAAAGCCCCGAATTGCGCGGGCGTGAATAGGTTTACTTCGAACATCGCCGTTGGGTGCGGTCCGATGGGCGTGTCCCAGAAGCGGTAGATGCGAAGTTCGGGGACTAGAGGGGGGGTCAGTGGGTGGGATTGGTATTGGTGGATAGGGGATAGAGGGGGGATAGGGGGTGGGGTGAGGGAAGTGATAGTGGGAGTAGAATTGAGAAGGGAGAAAAAAAAGAGAAGATACATTCTCGTCGAATCCGTTCCCAAAGTTCCGCCGCGAATTTCTTCTGCGTCTCATTTTTCTGGAAGTAATATATGTGTACATCACTTCATCTCAAGTCAGCTTCTTTCTCCCCATCCTCTCTTCAAAAACAGCATTTCAACGTTATCATTCATCCAGAGGAAGAAAAAGTGATGGTACACTTACAAAGCACCTCTCACGCCATTATCCAACGGCTCCGTGAATTTCTCATAACTCTCACTCAGGACACCTGTGGTGGGATTGACATATGACTTGCCATCTGCAGCTTTCTCGTCCGGTAGCGGTGGGGCGTTTTCGTAGCCTGCTACGGGTGATGGATATGTGTAATGAGAGCCCATTGTCAGAATTTTGAGTGATGGTAAGTTAAAGATGAAATTGTTAGAGAGATTGTCATTCAAATGAAAGAAAAGGTGATTAGAGAAAAGGTTTCTTGGAAGGAAGAGTGAGTGACGAACGAAGGTGGGGTCTTGTGTAAGTGCAAGGCTGAACTACAGCCCGCTAGCTAGCTTCCGGCCTTGTCTTGCATGGCTTTTGTCAGCGATTGCCAATCTTTACTCAACTTGTTTGAAATCAACTACAATTCACTCATGTTTCATCATCTCACTCACTTGATGCTAATCGTTATCCACCAAGCGTAAGGCAAGGTAACAAGTTAATTATGATTATGAAACTCTAGATTTTCTGTATGCCTTGCCTTTAGGATTCGGGATCATGCTAATGGAACCATCTTGGGGTCGAAAAAATGTGCATGTGGCTAGTGCTCGCGAGGCTGACAGCCACTGTGGCTTTCTATGTGTGGCTTTCTTTTTTTACTTTTGCTCTGGACATTTGCAAGACAAGTCTGCAATTGGTTAACTACTGAAACTGTCGTTCGAACTGTGGCTATGGTGGCTGTGCCTTTCATAGAATTGAAATGAGAGAAGCTTCATCTTTAGACGGTATAGACGGTATCGTCTTTGCCATTGGCTCCTTATACGCTTTTGCCGCATGATTGCATTGGGATTGATCAGGTGATCCTAACCTTCTTGAATAATGGATATAAACCCTGTAAAGTTTAACGCCAAGTGTGGCTAGAAAGAAATTAATGTTCCGTCTGGGTTTAGCATGTGGCTGAGGCCTGGTCCTTGCTTTGCATGGCAGGGTTATTCATACCGCACGGTGCACTATGGTGTTTTCACCTCGACCAGCATCTCTCTTCCAAGAAGAATTAAGTGAAAGCCTGTTCCCCTCCCCTTACTTCACAAATGAAGCATCTTACCCATGTTCCGTTTGAAATCTGCCTTTCCCCACAAAATGATCCACTCTAGGGACTCCACTCCTGCAAGTCATACCCTTCTATAGTAAGCGCGCGGCTTTATTCCAATCTGATTTATTGCCTGGATTCTCTGGCTCAGAAACTCGATGTTGCAGATAGAGGCGTGCTTACAGGTATTAGAAATCGGATCCATTAGGATGGGTCGTAAAGCCTTGCTATAGTTACATTTACCATCCCATGGGACTGGGAAATTCTGATACATAACCCTAATTCATATACCGGTACCTCCGGTCTAAAACAAGCTATATTGATAGATATTCTGTTGCCTAGAAGGAGTTTTCTTCAGATTCTACTTCCGGAAATTGATGGAAGCTTTTGATATCCTATGAATCCTTATGGATTGTTTGAAGGCTGATCGTTATCAGAATAAGGTGACAAGCTATTTCTCTCAGTAAAAGCTCTATTACATCGCACACCCCTAGTCTGAATGTCAAATTTGCCACGGAATAACTTTTGCTGCCGTGTAAAACCCCCCTTTAAGCTAGGGAGGTGATAATTGGGTTTGAAACACGCAAAAACTAATCTAAAAGTGTATCTATCTATCACAAACTTAGGGCCAATAGAGGTAAATTCCAGAGTAGTAGATGAAGTTCAAGATATACTTAGCCTTGATCCTCGTGGTTAAAATTACTTTACCATTCAACATTCAAGCTAACTCCTCTGTGGTCGTAAGCTTAGCCAATTGTGGACTGAGACTGACATTAAGCATCTCATATCATCGAGCCGTAGGAACGACTCGCTGCATCGAGCAAGAAGAAGCGCGCTCCGCCTTACGACCCTTGTCTAGCTCCGCCGTATACTCCGTAGGATGAACCTCAAAGTCACCGCTTCATAGGTAGGTACTGATTGTGCCGCACTACTAATCTTCATTTGCTTGCCATTGATTGAGCTCGGAGATTTACTTCATCTGCAGGAATAATGCGACGAATTAATTAGCTGTCTGCAACATAATGGTAAGTTTTCTAGGAGCTTACTATTTGTGCAGGATGCGTGTTTGTTGGATTCCAAACAAATTTTTGGAGTAGAGAGCATTCCTGAGCCCTACGGACCCAGGATGCACGCTGCATGATGCACAAGCAGGGAAGGGAAGGGCACGCACGGTCTCGCCGGAAATCTTCCATCGCTTGTGCAGGGATAAAGTATGTGCTTATCTTCCACGGCCGCAGAGCTTGAGAGGAAATACTCTAGGAAACTAGACAGAAAGATAGGACTGGTTGGCCAAAGTGATAGAGCATGCATTGTCTATGTATGCCATGCTCTGCGAGTAAGTCGAGCTAGCTGATTGTACATCCCAAAGACAAGATGAGAATATGCTTTGAGAGCTAGCGCTTCGGTTGGGAAAGGGGAAGTGGATCTTCTGTGTCTGTCGTTCTAACATCCAATCACCTACCATCAATCGGCTGCCCCTGTCTACCCCTACGAAAACCCTTTGGAAGTCGACAACCACGAGAACAACCACGAGAACTAGTCGAGTAATATGATGGCAAAGCATTCTGATTAGGGAAATCACATATTCATACTTTGCGCCCAAACCTGAATCTGCAAGTGCATTCATTGGTTCATTTCATCTCACTTGCTTGTCCAGTTCTGTAACCATGCTGCTCCAAGTTGGGGGCCATCTGAGATAATGCCTGCCGCTGTTCTCGCTGTTAGTCCTAATCTGACGATCTTTACTACCTACTTATTTGGCGTAGGAAGATAGAATCCCGCAAACATGTATACTTGGCTCTCTACCCTAGTATAGATCCTTAAAAGTGCAAGGAATATAATTACCAAGTCAATTTTAAAGTAATACTTCTTACCATAGTTGGAGCCTAGATTTAAGTTCGGAACATATGATTATGGAGTTGTGGGAGTCTATAGTGTTGTACGGCCGTCTCTATTAAAAGAAGAAGCCTTGCGGGCAAGGTAGACAGAAAAGCGGCACTAATTTATTTTATGATATGTTAGGTAGCATAGGACATTAAACATCGATGGGAGTAAGTGCCGCTTTTCATATCCAGCAAAGTCAAGGATTTAAAATTGGCAATCCTTTCATAGGGAAGGCCGTACAGTAAAACACTATAGGAGTGAAGCAGAAAAAAAGGACACAGACTCCGTAGACGAAAAAGATGGCAAGAAAAACCCGTTCGGTACGCCACAATTCAGTTGAACATCGATAGGGCTGATATGCAGCAGCGGCAGCTACGCGAATGGAGACAGCTAGCAGGGGTAGCTAGCTTACCCAGCCACATCTCTTCCATAAACGGCATCTTGCTTACCTCTTGAAGGCGTCCGTGCTTGGTTTGCACAGCCTGACGTCCAGAAATGTGGAAAGTCGCAAGGCTGCTTTTCTCTCACATTCCCTCTGAAACCGAGCCAGATGGGACGGCGTGTAAGTCGCAGACTGATCTGTGCGTTTAAATGGCTACAAGGGTGTCGAACTAAGTCAGGTATACCACCTTAGTGGAGGTGTATGTGTAGGTGCCTCACGAGCGCGGCACTCATAGGCGCCAGAATTCGATGATCCCTGTGAGATGGATCTTGAACATATCCTGACTTGCGCTCACTTGAATATCTGGGTATATATGTATCTCGACATGGCAATTGACAATCATGATATCCTCAAGTACTTCACTTCTGTGTTCATTCTGGGAACTCTACTCGCACCGACTTTACTTTTGTTCTTTTGATGCAGCGCTATACTTTCCCTCAAGCAAGTCTCCTGCAGATTGAGTGTTTACTACTTCTTTGATAGAGTCTGACTTACCACTGTTCATCTCAACGCAACACCAAATATGGATGAAGCGGAACAACATGACCCTTCGTTGTCCCAGGAAACACCCACGGAATTATATCGACGCCCATCCGCCGAAGGCGATGAAAGAGCATCTAAGAAGGCAAGGGCAAGCAAGCCCAAGGTTAGATCTGGATGCATCACATGCAAAGTTTGACTCTCCCCCAAACATTGAAGCTATGAGCCACGCATACAGTCCTGGACTTATACTGACTAAATGTTAAGGCTAGAAGAGTAAAATGCGACGAGACAAAACCGCATTGTATGCGATGCAAGAAATTTGGCATAGGTTGTGATGGGTATGCCACTGAACCTCAACAGTCCCGAGGTCTACTTCAACTCCGACCCCGAATTCCATCCGTGGGGCCATACACTCCCAGTGTATCTATCCACGAGACGGAAGAGGAAAGCCGATACTTCCAAGTCTTCGCTGAACGCATGGCGCATGAACTCCCCGGCTTCTTTGAGGGGACAATCAGCAGCAACTTCTGGACTCAGCTCATTCTGCAAGAAAGCCACAATGTGACATCCATTCGCCATGCCATAATAGCTCTTGGAGCTCTAAGGAAGAGCTTGGATAACGCGCCTAGATCTCATCTCAAAGTCACCATCATCCAGGATATTGATAAAATGCATCACGAACAGGCCGTTCTTCAACACCTCAAGGCAATCCAGGCCTTGAATCAATACATCTCCTCGTCAAACTCTCCCCAGCTTCGGAACGCGCTCATTACCTGTCTGCTATTTGTCTGCTTCGAGGTATTTCAGGGAAGCTTTTCATCCGCCCAGCAGCAAATCTATGGGGGCCTCAGAATTCTCCAAAGTTACTACACTGGCAAGTCAGGTTCTCGGGCTGCAGCACATCTTCGACCCCCAACCACCCAAAGTAGCAGCAGACCTATGTCCGAGGCTCTGTCGAAGATCTTGGACCTCCAAGTTGGATGTGGAATTGACACGCAGGACAGGGTTATCGTTTCGCATGTGGAGGAATATCTTGATTCGACGACGAGCTCCGGACCAGTCATTGAAATCGAGGGCCCTTCACCGGAGCGTGCTTCATCCGAGCCAAGAGGAATGCCTCCTTTCGAGGCGAGTCATCTGAGTGCTGAAGCAATGGAGACAAGTATCGACTTTAGACCGCAGATACAACGAGCATTGTCCATGCATGCCCAGGATCACCATCTGGACGTGCCATCCAGCTATGCGCCAAGTGTTACTCTGGAGCCTCTAGATCACCCCGACTTGACAAGTCTTTCCATTCAGCAAATCTTGTCCAGCGGGTCATCCTCTGTAGCTTCATCTCCATACAGCGACACATCTCCACCAATCGGGCTTCAGGCACCTTCATCTCCAGTACCATCATCAAGCAGAAAACGACCAACTAGTACAAGAACCACACCTATGCCACTACTCCTTCAAAGCAACATAAAGATTGAAGACATTCTCGTGCAGACGTTCGTGAGGGTCGATGGGTATTGCCTCTTCTTTGGTAACATCCCAGGAATTCCACCCCTGAATTGGGACATCGACAAAGTCCACCATATCCCAGTCCCTGTCTTTTTCCAAGACTTCCACTCTGCCCATCGATGCTGGGATACTCTCATGGACCGCGCTCTGCAATTTTATCGCCGTACTCTGTTCGATCGGGCCTACTCTCCGGCTTCTCGCGACTCACCGTCTTCAATAGCACGCCAGCATACATCTTGGCAGAAACAGCTCTCGGCTTTCGAGACTACGTTTCAACCCATTCTTGACGGTGCAATCCAGCTTGACGGCATAGTGAGCAATTCTGCCGCTCTTGTCATATCGCTGTCCCAGAAATGCGTTTCCATACTATTGAGGCGCGTGCCTCGAGATTCCGAGATGGTTTTCGATGCAGCACTTTTGGACTTTCAATACATAGTGCGTACCTGTGCGCTATTGCTCTCGTCGCAAGAACAGACTCAATTGCCTCGAAATCCGCGTTTTAGCTTCGAAATTGGGGTCGTTTCCGCGCTTCACCTCGTCGCAACGAAATGCCGAGATCCAGTCACAAGGCGGGAAGCTGTAGACTTGCTCTGGTCAAATCAAAGACAAGAAGGAATGTGGGATAGTGTGATATGCGCCAGGATAGGACTTTGGATCTTAAATTCTGAGGAAGCTGGTCTTGTGGCCCCTCAACTTCCCCTCAGAAATTCGAGCATGCCTGGTTTGTGGAAGGCAGATTCAACAGGCTACAAATACAGTTATCCAGCCACACCGTTCTTTGGAGCGAATACGGAGTCTTCAGGGTTTTCCGAAGGTGGAAGTACGGTCACTGAAAATGTCCACCAAGGATCTGGGATGGACGAGTCTGCATCTAGTAGTGGTGGCGATGTTCTCGTTCATCGTGGGAAACCGTCCAACCTAAGGCAGCAGATCCCGCGTAAGAGTAAAGGAAAGGGGAAAGCACCCACAAATGCGGCAAAAGGCTGGGTTGTTCCTGAGGAGAACAGGGTGCAACTGAGAGCGTATATGTTTCATATCCCGGAACGCCACGTCAACGTCAGAGTACAGAAGGCATTGCTTACAAGGGGCGGATCTAGCGAAGAAATGGAGACAGTTCTTGCCTGGTGAGAAAGGGATTTTCAATTCAACAAAAGATCTATAGGGTAGGAAAATGGGTATGGACTGCCGCTATTGCGCGTAGAGTCTAGTATTCGTTACGATTTAATTCGTGTATATATTTATTGAGATTGAGTCGCTTAAAGTCAGACCTTTGATGGATTGTTAAGTAAAATGTAAGGGCAGTCCAAGATATCAAGTATTTCTGTGATAAAGGGGTCGTCATCACGTGCCAGTTAATAGTACTTGACGCCGCCCTTAATAATTCCCCGCCGCGTTTCGAGTCTGCCACCCCTGTGTGCATCAAAACATCACCCACCACGAGGCTTTTGCTTTGCTGATTTGCGCCCTTCCCAACTGCCAAACGACGATACTCGATTCTGGTCCACCATTCTCAGCCTATTTCACCAGCCCACGTAGGCCGTGCTACCCACCTCGTCCTCTGTCGACAAATACTATCTAACCGCCGTCTTTCGCGCCAATGCAGGTAATCAGCTAAAGATATCACAAGAAGCATCCCAAAGCCCCAATATTCTCCCAACAGTACACCAACGTTTACCAGACCTTCGAAGTCTGTACTCCTTCTTCTATAAGCAACGATCTAGAACTGCGCAACGCGCACTGTCTGCTGTAGCCCCTCATACGAGCATCTGCCCTCATTAGGCTCTCCGCATTGACCCCTCACCAATATACTCAAGCTGCATTGAATTTGTCGCAGAGCAGAAGAGAACCTGTGGCGTTATATCATCACACCGAGAGACCGCTATCGACATAGACGGGCAAGATAGTGGGAGCATAAAGTGCTGGTATCGGATTCTTGGGCAGGCTGCACATTGGTGTCATTGAGTTCGAGGCTCTTTCGGCTTCCAGACCCTCACAACATCCCACGATGTCTTCCTCCTCCGGCACACCAGAGTCTTGGATCTCATCGTTTTGTTCTTTACTGGGGCATGAATACTTTGCAGAGATATCGGAGGACTTCATAGAAGATGACTTCAATCTGACGGGACTGCAAACCCAGGTGGCTATGTATAAGGAAGCGTTAGAGGTATGTTTCGATAAACCTTTTAGTTTCTACATTTGCTAACATACAGCCCAGATGATCTTGGACGTCGAGCCAGAAGATGACGACGACGACGATGAAGACGAGGAAGAAGAAGAGGGTGACGAATCTATTGAAGGCGAGGATCACAAGGTTCGCAGAGTAGCCACAGACCGAAGACACCACCGTATGGCCTCCGATTTGTCAATCATCGAATCTTCCGCCGAAATGCTCTACGGTCTTATCCACCAACGCTTTATCTGCTCTCGAGCAGGTATCCAACAAATGTCCGAAAAATACGAACTCGGACACTTTGGCGTATGCCCCCGAACGTACTGTGAAGGAGTCCGAACATTACCAGTAGGACTTTCCGATGTACCGGGCGAGGATACTGTGAAGCTCTTCTGCCCTTCCTGCTTAGACGTCTACGTTCCCCCGAACTCTCGATTTCAGACTGTTGATGGCGCTTTCTTCGGACGAACGTTTGGTGCGCTCTTCCTCCTCACATTCCCCGACTACGATATCAGTAAGAAAGGCATGGATACGCTGGGGGGCCACGGTGCTCGCAGTATGGCAACAACAGCTAGTGACGAAGAAAAGGACAAAATAAACGGCATGAACGTACAAAATCTAGGGCCCGGGCTTGGAAAGGGAAAGATGTACGAGCCGAAGATATATGGATTCAAGGTCTCGGAGCGAGCGAGGAGCGGGCCGAGAATGTCATGGTTGCGTGACCGACCGGTGGACATCCGAGAATTGGACGAAGCGGCTTTATTTGCGAATCCGGACGAGAGTGATGATGATGCTGGACTGAATAATGGAGCTCGTACACAGCCAACTCAAACACTGGGTGGAGCGGGTGGAACTCGGAAAATGCGACGACCAAATGGAGGGAGCCCTATGTCGATCGAAGCTTTGGGGGAATTGTTCGCCTGAGATGTCTCTCTTGAGGCATCTCAAATGGGATTCGGAACTACTTTTCCACATTGCAGGCGTTTGGAGGAATGAGACACGGCTCTATATGGGAGGCAGGTTTAGAGATGGCTTCATGTTGCGTAGGTGCCAAGCGAATTGCATATTTTGGTGGTGATTGTGGCCCACAACGGTATATGTTTGCTTCCCTCCATTTTTGAAGGTGTTGAAAATAGAAAATATTTGGTGGTATGTGGAATAATGGTACAAATCCGACTTGGCTCATTTTTTCTCCTTCTCCAGCTGAATTCTATACTGTGTCTTTCTTCAAATGCGAACTCTACCATGACACACCAAAGTTGGCATTTTCTAACGTATTGCTTTTGCTTCTTTTATGGATGGTCCATCTCGAGTGAGAGATCAAACTCTATGTATACTTCTTTCAGTGCGATTTGATCAGTGGATGGCAAATTTCCCTCAAACTGGTAATATGACATTAAAATATCGTCCCCTAAAAATTGCAATTGCTAGATCCTATCGCATACGTTTTGTACGAGTGTCATTACATGCTTGCGAGGACCTAATGCTTAATTGCAAGGAACTAACTTAACAAACGAAGCATGCAGTAGGAAAGCACAGACCAAGCTGCTTACTCGAAAAGGGGCGTCATAGAATCATTGCGTGGCCAGTTTGTGAAGACAGGAAGAAGTAAAACACAATTGACGTGTCTTTATTACTATTCGAAGTAGAATGAGTGTACTCGTAGTCGGCATCCTCTAGTATTTGGCCCTCGGAGTTCTAGGGCCACTAAACCTTAGACGATCAGCAGCCGAAAGGGGAAAACGATTCGGAAACCCCAACGAGTGTTCGATTCGCCCCAGTTTTTAGCACATCAATATGCTACTGTACCCCATACAATTCCGTATGCTGCGCTCGGCTCTTGTAAAGCCTTCTTTAGAGTTTTCCTAACTCCTATGCACTTTTAGAATATACGTCTTGATAGGGAAAGGTCGGCGAATATGATATATGTGGGGCAAAGAGACTCTTTTCTTTAGTCCACATCTAGACATCGGATTTAGGCTGATCGAGAATAACGCTCGAACTGCCACACTATGACTGGCGCCCGCCACAGGGCTGTACTGGGTCTCACTTAAAGCCACGTGGCTGCGTTGGCTTGAAGACCGGGAACTATTTCAGGTGGTAGATAAATATCGATCCATTCCCATCGGTCAACATTATTATTCTTGCTCGTTCATCATCACTCACATTAAGCCCCTAAGTCTGAAGGAAGTCACTTTTGACTGAGGACTGTCCTAGCTACTCCGCCTCTGCTCTTTCCTGTTGCATTATCACAATCTAGTTCACCTCAATTTCATTCACAATGGCAGATAGTTTTCCATTTCACATTGGGCTTCATACGATTGCAGCTCCCGCCATTGCGTTATTTGGGTACCTAGCCATTCAAGGAATATGGCGACTTTATTTTAGTCCTATTGCCAAGTTCCCAGGACCAAGACTCGCTGCTCTGACATACTGGTATGTGAATCCATGGCACTTTTTGTAAACCTCGCGAGAAGAGCCAGGAAAGGGGAAAAACCCCCTCTCTCAAGAACCTATAATCCAATCCAATCTCTCCAACTCAAAAAAAATTACAAATTGCTCAACAAAAACCCCTAGGTATGAATTCTACTACGACGTCATCCTCCGCGGAAAATACCTCTTCAAAATGGAAGAACTCCACGCCCAATACGGCCCCATCGTCCGCATCAACCCGCACGAGCTCTCCGTCCGCGACCCCGAGTTCTTCGAGACGCTGTACGCCGGCTCAGGCCACAAGCGCGAGCGTGACCCCTGGCACACTGCCGGTCTCGGGCTAGGAGGCAGTCTCCTGGACACGGTGCCGCACGACTTGCACCGCAAGCGCAGAGCGGCGCTGAGTCCGTTTTTCTCAAAGGCGTATACGAAGCGCATGTTGCCGGTGGTGGAGGAGAGGGTCGATGCGCTGATGAGCCAGCTTGTTAAGTTGAAGAACGCGGAAGCGCCGGTTAATTTCCTGCATGCGCTTTCGGCGTTTTCTAATGGTGAGGAGGGCTTTCCGATACATATATATGTTTTACTGTAATGTGTTTATGTCTTTCTAACTTGGTTCTATAGATGTTATCATGGAATACTGCTTCGGGAAATCCTCCCATAGAGTCGAAGCTCCGCACTTCGACCCCGCACAACACAACCTCTCACTAGACTCCGCAAAAGCGACAAACATCAACCGGAACTTCCCCTTCCTCCCCAAAACCCTCCTCGCCCTCCCAAACTCCATTGCCGTATTAATCGGCGGAGGCCTCGCAGCCGTCGCTCAACAGAAAGAGGTCAGTCAGTCAGAACCACAGTTCACTTTCCTTTCCTTTCCTTTACACACCAATCTTCAACCTTTACTTTACTTTACGCATATACCGACTTAACTTGACTGACCGAACAAACAGATTTTCAACGCCGACATCGAAGACGTAAAAAACCCCTCCTCAAAACCAACCACAGACCGCGAGACCATCTTCCAAACCCTCCTCGAAAGTGACCTCCCAGCCAGCGAGAAGCGCAACGAGCGCCTGATCAACGAGGCCATTGTGCTCATCGGAGCCGGGAGCCACACAGTAGCATGGGCCCTAACAGTAGCGACGTACCACATCCTCTCCTCCCCCCAAATCCTACAGGCCATAAAACAAGAACTCAGCGCCGCCAAGCGCCGCAACGGGGGCGAAGACCTGACGCTACCGGAACTGGAGAAACTGCCGTATCTCACGGCCGTGATTAAAGAAGGCTTGCGTCTGTCATATGGCGCTTCGGTACGCCTGCCTCGCGTATGTCCAGATGCTACGCTCAGGTACAAGGACTGGGTGATCCCGGCTGGGACAGCGGTCAGTGTCTCGACCGTTATGATGCACCACGACGAGACCATCTTTCCGGATTCCAAGGCGTTTGTACCGGAGCGCTGGCTGGAGGACAAGAGCGGGCGGCTGGATAAGTATATGGCTGCGTTTTCGGGCGGCTCGCGCATATGTCTGGGGATCAATCTGGCGTGGGCAGAGCTGTATCTTTGTCTCGGTGGGGTTTATAGTACTTTTGGTGGGAAGGGGTATAGCGAGGAAGGGGATGAGGGGATATTGGAGTTGTTTGAGACGGATGTGGGGGATGTGGAGATTTGTAGGGATTTTGTTTTTTGCGATTGCCAAGGACGGTTCGGAGGGTGTGAGGGTCAAGATAAAAAGTTGAGATGCCAGCCATCCTTGATAGTGAAAGTGTCTATAAATAAACAAAGACTTCTGAAGTACTTAAAAATGGGTTCAAACATTGCGAAATAAACTATGTAGTACCTGGACTATCTTCACGGCGTAACAAAAGGAACTCTGAGAATCACTTGAGGGAGGGCGGGGGACGGAGACAATGAGTAAGTATAAAGCATGCACTCTATTATGACAAAGGAAAAACTCTAACAGTACCTACGAGTATCAGTCTAGCGGACGTAAACTAAGCTGATTAAGCCTCCACACCTTGAAGCATACGAGCGAATAGATGCCTCAGGGCAGGAGCGTTTACTATATAGTCCGGTTGAGGGTATACCGTGGTTTCCTCCAGCATACCAAGTATAAATGCGATGGTGTAAATGCCGCAGTTCACACCATCATTCTGTTGCGGAACCTCGCTAGCTATATATTGCCAATGAGGTAGAAGGTCCGGGACCACCCACCAACCAAGCAATTGTTGGACAAGGGTTTGAACTCTGTTAAAATGTTGTGGGTGATTGATCCAAGAGAGTGAGTCGTAGACTGTCCATAGTTTCTCTCCTATATCCAAAACCACGGTGATCCAGTGTCCGTTCGCGCTACTCGCGCTTGTAATGCAAAAGGGCATTATGACGGTCTTTGGGTACCCATTGCTGGGTACTGTCGTAGCGACGTACCATCTGTCGTCATCATTTGACAATGCCTCAATCTGATTTAAGAATATCGCGTCTAGATAGACATGTGGGCTTGACATCAGGGTATTACCTGGGTTGAATAAGTCTACCACTGTATTTATGACTTCTCCAGATATATACTCATTTTTTTACAAGATCCACCATATCAGCCGCGCAGAGATGTTTGAGGGGGGGAGGGTGCAGATCCGTATAAGATGGTCCGGATCGGTGTTTGCCAACGTGCGGAGTTGCAGATGTTATGCCCATGGTAGATTATTTTCGGCGACTGAAATATATTAAAAATTTTCTGCAAGCCTTTCTAAGAATGCGGTACAGTCTCATGAATAAAAATGTTTGACAGAGCTGGGGTACCGGTGGATTGTTTGACCATTATGTAGGAAGCAATTTTGTTTTGTTTTTAGAGCCTTGCCCTTCCAAGACAAAACAATGAGCACCAGGGAATCCGAAAGGGGGCTTCTGATAAAAATTCCTGCTCTGCTCTGTATAAAGCTGGGGGGGCTAAACGCATTGCTGTTTCTTTGACATTGGTGTTGTCCAAGGAACAAAAAGATCAATGTTTAGTCAAAGGGGCACTTTGTGACTGGGTGACAAAGGCAGTGAACAGAGGCATTGTTTAACGAAGAAAGAATGGGTGGAATTGGACATATGGATGGTACATTTGGTCTCCATCGTTTCAAAAGAAAATTAGTGAAGGGCTGATATTGTGTACCAATATGATCTCAGGGTTCCGAGAACAATACTTCAGAAAGCTCCTTCAGACTGCTCGTTAGGCTAAGGCCCAACTCGAGTAGAATTCAACTGTCAGACCAAGTCGCCAGTCACCGGACGGTTGAGTTGACTGAATAGTAAACATGAATGATATGACATAGAAGTAGTCAACTTGACAGTAAAACCTCGTAACTAACCTGAAACATGAGCGAGTGACAATCGCAATTAGGTGATTGAGGCTGACCGGCTGGAACGTTCAGACTCCTCCTCGGTCATTGCCATCAGCATCTCCAGGTAGGGAAGGGATAGTAGAAAGACGTATGCCGCGCAGAGAAGCATGTGATGCAAAAGACATACCCCTCATGCTTCACATACTCATTCCACCCCTGTAACCTTTCCAGCGCTGCGTGTGCAACGTCTTGGCTCATTTTGTTTCTCGAGAAACACGCAATTTGTCATAAATTCAACCATCTCAGGACACTAGCACTTAGGCATCTAAAGCATCGACAAATTTCTGCCCCCATAAAAAAAGAAGAATTGAAATGCAAAGTGAAGTTGCATCAAGAGGCCTCTCACTAGTCGAGGATCAATAATAGAGTGTACTTGGCGATCTAGCGAACAGCTTTCTTTCCCAAGGCCCCATACAGTAGGACAGCATGTCCGTCCGGGGTTAACCTAGCCAAGCGAGAACACTGCTTCCGCTAGAATCTAACGTACTTTTGCAAACCAAGGTCGAGCGGTTCGCGTTGTGAAATCGCATCGGTTTGCGCGAATGTGGGTGGGAGGTGACGGAGAAAGAAAAGAAAAGGAAAGCGAGCGGTTTTGTGGTGGGGCGTAGATTGGCCCCTCATAAGGGGGAAGGAAGGTGCTTTAGCGATACGAGGAAGTAAGTCGCATTCATGAGCTCTGCGCGCGTTGAGAAAGAGAAAGAGGAAAATTGAGTGCAGAGATGAAGACGCAACCGAGCTGTAAAAGAAAACTGTATACGAACTAGACCTGACATGAAACTTTTCTTCTATGGTTTCTGGACCTACTACTGGTCAGTAACGGATCGAATCCAGTTTGCATTTGATGGTTGATCTTTGGGCGCATATTGTGCGAGCAGCGTCATTTCCAGCCGGAAGGCGCCTTGATGTGAAGGCGTCGGATCGCGATGATCTGGAAAAGGCTTGTGCAGCTGCGATATGTGATCGGCTTCGACTTTTGAACATCTATGAAACATGGTCCTGTCTCGCATAGATGGATAGGTGAACACTGAAGGTGGAGTTATCGTGAAGTATATTGCTGCCAATAGGGGGTTTTCACCACCACCCTTTCTTTGTCTTCGCTTCCGGATTTTCGACTTTATCTTCGGCCGCTTTCGCTACCTCCTGAGCAGGTTCACTCCTCGGTTTCTTTAACTCAAACCAGCAAGTCGTCCCACCATGCCAACTCTTCGCATCGACAACAACCAATCCACTCTCCTCCACAATCTTCTTCAGATCTCTATTCCACCAGCACCCAAATTCATGTGCATGCGCCTCAGCGAACTTATCCAGCACGCCATTCA
>QGMJ01000756.1:0-15776 GCA_007821545.1 Lachnellula subtilissima
AATAAAGGTTAATGATCCTTCGCCCCACCATGTAAACAAGGGACTTCAGCAAATGATATCACTACGTCGAGGGCTTACTAGGACCTTACAAGGACCTTACGGATACCCTTCACGGGCCACTAGCAAGGGCTCTAGCCATTCAGTCCTATAGGATTCGACGTATTATGGAGACTTTACGTGATTTAACCTTTATTAAGGGGGGGGAGAGTAGGAGTGGATGCAACGGTTGCAACCCGAACTGCCCAGTCGTTTACTTCGTTGCAACCCACAACATCTCTATCAATTTCCCTTTCAACCCGTCAAGTGGCGTATTGTAACCTGTTAAGACCCCTGAACATTTTACCTAGGTACTTATATCACTTGTTATCTATCCATGATGGTACGATGGAATAAATACCTACAAAAGTATCTCCGTATAGCTGGGGACTTATCGTTGACGCTGGCCAAACCTCAAGAAATTAATCCCGTATGCATTTCCGAAAGAATGCGCTTCAGTAATAAGCCAACTCCACTTCTCATTGCTAGTGCAGTGTGTGCAGTCATTCTCCTGCTTCTCTTCCTAGGTTTGCTGAGTTCGGTTGATTCAACAACGCGATGGAGCTCCGGCGGTCAAGCTTCAGTCCAACATGCGGCGGGGTATTCAGCATCGTTATCGAGCAAGGCGGAGAAAGGCGACGAGGAGGTCGAGCGGGCGGGTAATAAAACGCTAGGGGTATGTAATGGCCTAGCTAGCTACAGCCTTCTCTTTCGATTTCTCTCTGCCACTATTATGATTGACTTCTTCTTGATTTGCACAATACATCTAACTACACCTTTGTTGTGTTCTAGTTCGGGAAAGTGCTTGTTATAGGGCTCAAAGAGCGGTCTGATAAGAGGGATGCGATGGTCTTGTCAAGCTCATTGACGGGTTTCGAGGTCGAGTTTATGGATGCGATGAGAGGCGAAGACGTGGCCGATAAAGCGCAACCTCCAGTACGTTACGTTTCTGTCCGGTACCATACCTCCGGACAAGATTTATTTAGCGTTTAGGGCTTGAAACTAAAAGGAGGCGAATTGGGCTCCTGGCGGAGCCATCTGAACGCTGTCCGAAGGTTCGTAGAATAACTCACTCTTCCCAGTACATACACATATACGTATCCCAAGCCTGTATTGACCTGTGCCTGCCCGCTCACAATAGTGTCATCGAAAGCGACCTATCGTCAGTCCTAATCATGGAAGATGACATGGACTGGGACATCCGCCTGCCCTCCCAAATGCGCGACTTCGCCAAAGGCGTCCGCACCATCTCCGGCATCCCACTGACAGCCCCCCAAGCCTCACCCTACGGTGACGACTGGGACGTTCTCTGGCCAGGCCACTGCGGCGAAGCCAGAACTGACGATGCGCTCCCCTTGCTCCCCTCCGATCCCCTTTACATAACGCACAACGACTCCACCGTGGCCCCGAAAGCCCATCTCGGCTGGCTGCACCTGCTGAAAGACTACCCAGACGGCACGCGCATCGTGCACCGCGGCGTGCACCCCGTGTGCAGCTTCGCGTACGGGGTAAGCCGGGCCGGGGCGCAGAAACTACTCGCGATCCTCGCGGTGCAAGCGTGGTGGAATCTGGCGTTCGATCTACAGCTGGCGTTTGCGTGTCAGCAGCAGCTGTTGGGACTGAAGTGCGTGAGCGTGGAGCCGATGCTGTTTCATCACCACCGGGCGGCAGGCGCGGTGGGGAGGGATAGTGATATCAAGAGCGCTGCTGCGGCGGTGGGGGAGAAGGAGGAGGGGTCGTACAGGGGGTTAGGGGGAAGGGGTAACGTATAATATTGTGTGGAGCGTGAGGTTGAATCTGGTGCAGATGATTACTGGGAGTGGGAATTATACTATGCAGTGGTAGGCTGAAGAGTTGGGATAGTACTTTTTTGTTGCTTGTGTTGTAGCTTGTGCGATGATAGCGGGCGTTTTGAGGGAGGGGTAGAGGGAATGTAAATTATTGTGCGCAAGTTATATGTTTGACTGATAGATCAAAAGCCAACGGAGCTTAAAGGCCTGCCCCGAAAACAGAAGTGAGGGTTTACAGGTTCATATTAGATGAAGCACTTTCAAAGGCTTGGTTCCAGTACCAATCTCGGCTTGAAGATGTGCTCACATGTTGCCATTATCCTGTCCCCTGTAGGGGTTCTCGAATCATTCTCAATTTACCTCTTCTGTGAGATTGAGTGTGATTGAAGGTGTGAACCAGTGTCTGGGTCTTGGTTAGAGACAAGTTCCCAACAGCATCAAGAGCATGGAATTAACTTCGGACAGTTTTCTGGATATATTTTGATTGAAATTTTATATCTGGGGTGACGATTGCAGATCGCGTGCTCTACTCCTTGTTGCACTTTTCGAGCGAGTAGTATAGGCGTGATTTAATTAAGGATTCCCTGGACTGAAGAGAAGAGATTATATAGACTATTCAAAAGAGAAGGAGAGTTCGAAAACTAGAGATCATTTTTATTTAGAGATGATAAAGAAGATTGCCTAAGAATAGATTGTGTAGCGACTTAGTACCGTTATTTCTGATTCTGTTTCCCCGTTAGATTTTGATATCGCGCTTAGCCTTCAAACTGCATATTCCTGAGGAGGGTCTCAGAGACATGCTGTGCAATAAAGCTTTTGCGCTGGATCTCAACACAATACAGGCCAGTTACTCCGGACTCATATGGTAACCGCCGCCGCCGCCGTGAAGAAGTTGAAGTTGGATTATAGGATTAGGTTGTAGTTACAGGCTGACCTTCATAGTTGTCAACTCTTAGGTAGACTGTTCCAAGCGGCACACGACAGTCAGGTTGCACAGTAATTTGTATTAGGTAGATAGAGGGAGGAAGAGCAAGCTAATTGGTTAGTTTGGACATTATTTCTCTGTGTTTTCATTCCTTTGCCGGATGATTCATCTACACCGTACTGATGATTTCCCGTCCATCTCCCACTACATCCAGAAACCAGAAATCAAACGATTCTTAATGTAGCTGTCTGCAGACGCTTATACTTGTCACTTTGCTCTCAATCCAAAATTCGGACACAATAGTCCCAGCCATTGATAATTGAGCGCTCCATCGTATATCTGTTAAAAGGCAATTAACAGTCTCAGGCGAAATCGAAAATACGAAGCAGCTGTTTCTCCCATTTCCGTATCAAAACACATCCGCCCAATACTGAAGTGAGACCTGTGAAGATGATAAGAGGCCCGAAAGTCGTGCCATAGGCGAACTTTCCGCTGAAACCGCTTCCCGCTCTGAGCAGAGGCACACTAGCAAAACCTCCACTCACATATCCGATACCCCTCGCACCGTTCAGCAATCCATACATCATGCCCGCATCAATTGCTTCATTGGCCTGTGCAGCTTCGCGCTCTAGCTCGTTGAGGAAACCGCCCCAGGTGGCGCTGTAGCCGCTGGAAAAGAAGCCAAAGGTGATTGAGAATAAGATTAGCAGGGCTAGGCCCCCACTGCCTTGCGATGTTAGACCCCAGAGAAGGAACGCGGAGCAAGCGGAGCTGACGGGGGGGATGGAGGCTACGGTTGCTGCTGAAAGAGGGAAGAGCTTGTTGTCGCTCAGGTATCCGAAGAATGACGAGGCTATGATACCGGGGACGTTGAATAGGGTGAGGAGAAGGGTGGCCCAGGTCTGAGATAGCATGGTAATCTCTTTGCCGTACTGGTTGATGTATGTTTGCGGGATACCGTATCCCGCGCTTTGAAATATAATGGCAATGCTGTAGATGTAGAAAGTCTTGTGTCGGAGGAAATGCCATGGGATTTTGGGAGTTCGATGGGTCCGCGAAGAATTCGGCATGCTCGAAGGGTGTGTGGGTATCAGAGCTATTCCAAGAAGACAGGTTCCGCCCAAAAGAGCTGTCCAGATTCTCAAGGTAGCAGGAAAGTCGTAGTGGTCAAGAAGGCCCCGGAATAGAAATGGGCATGTGGAACCCACGATGTTTTTGCTGGAAAGGACAACTCCGTATGCTACCGCTCGGTTGACGGCGCCTTGATTGCTGGTTCTGGCTTGAAACCATTCTCCAAGTGACAGTGTCATTGGACTGTAGATAAGGGCGCATCCTAATGCTGCCATGACTCCTTGTGTCACAATCAAATGCCATACGTTGGTGCTGAAAGAAGACAGTATAAAACTGAGGCAAGCAAGCTAAAGGAAGCTGGGAGTTAGTCTCAGTTTTTGGAGTTGGATTAAAGCAGACAAACATAATTTGGATAGAAGAATTTGTCAACTTCAAAGCGGGCTGAAAAGAAATGTTATCCGTAGACATTGAACACTTACCACGGTCCCACAAAGAGCAGCAGTCTGGCGCCAACGAGCCCATCGTTTTGTAAACAAGGCGAATAAGAAGGGCATAGAGAGATACATAACCCCATTTTGGGTCGTACCGATAATACCAGTCTGTGCACGACTCCCATCCAGCGTCCAGTTCTCATAATAGTATTCCTGGAATACGCCATAACTCATAGCAAAGCATGCACTACGTGTGAGCTAGAAGGTAGGAAAATGAGACGACGGATTCTGGTCACTTACCCCAGATCGGAAGCTGTAATATGGCCGAGCCTATGAGAACGTAATACCTCGTCCTATATGAATTGTTTTGCCTGGTATAGTTACGATCTGTGCTGGGTTCGTGGAATACGTCTTGGGCGGGGTCCGGGCCGTCGGGATTTTGCTCGCGGATGTCTGGCGAAGACGACTGCAGCTCATGGAGAGTAACGTTTTCATTTTGCGGCATTGTGGGTGTCTAGAGCGTGGATTATCGGATTGTATTTGGATCGCAAGGAATTGTCGGCACAAGTGAGTCAACGAAATGCGCAAATTATGAAAATTACAGAGATCAAATGGTTCGTTGCCAGGACTTTTCGTCTCGTCCTTTGTTTTCCCAGTAGTGAAGTGAAGTACCAACCAACACTGTACGGAAGCACTGTAGGAGTCACAGTTGCTTACCTCATTGCTAGTGGCGCAGTATAGCATTTAGGTATCCCTAGGTATGGATTCCTGGTCGCGTCTCACAGCTTCCACCTTCTGTTATAATAGTCAACACCCATCAATAAATATGCTTACTTCCGACATTGTAGGCTTCTTATCCACTCTGAGCTTGTCCCGGGTATGCGCCTAGATAGGTTTTTTCTATCTCATCCGCAAAGCTGGTGATATTTTACCTCCTCTTAGTCGAGCTGTTTGTGTTGAGCGGTACGGATGTAAGTCTCCTCGAATTGAGGGCAAATTTATCTATGTCCTGACAAAGTACGCAGCTTCGAAAATATGGTGAAAGGGGCTCATGGGCTATCATTAATGGCGTCGAAGACGATGTAGGCGCCGAATATGCTTTGGCCCTCGCATCACACGGTTTCAATACTCTGCTCTTCTCCCCCACGCAATTGAAGCTCGAAACGCTCGCGCAAGAAATCAAATCTCATTATTCAGATACGCAAACAAAAATCTTGATCACAGATGCTTCCAAGCCCTCAAGCGACAATTACAACGAACTCGAAGCGTTTGTTGAACACTTGAATGTCGCAATTTTAGTCAACAACGATAGTCAGTTGCATACGATACCTGTTCCGTTCGTCTCCACACCCAAAGAGGAGATTACAGATATTATCTCTGTCAACTGCACAGCCACCCTCATGGTCACGCGGCTCATTGCCCAGGGCATGGCTCAGCGGCACCGTGGTCTCATCTTGACAATGGGATCGTTCAAAGGGCTCTTCGCCACGCCCCTCCTAGCTACATATAGTGGAAGCAAAGCTTTCTTACACCAGTGGTCTACGGCTCTTGCAGCCGAGCTGAAACCAGAAGGCGTGGATGTGCAGCTTGTGGTCTTGTCGACTATAGCAAAAGCTGGAGAGGGTACTTGGTTTACACCTACCCCCAAGGACTTTGTAAAGACGGTCTTGGGGAAGGTAGGGAAAACTGGTGGTGCACATTGCATAGGCTGGTCCATGACTCCGTATTGGGCCCATGCTTTCGCGCAGTTGGCCCTGCAGAACTTGCCTTCGCTGACGGGTGAGATCGTCCCAAGGATCCAGAAGTATATGCAAGAACGGATAAGGCTGCGCGCATTCGACACCATGTATAGGGAGAGGAAGGCTGATTGAAGGGCTAGAATTTCACGTAAAAGTATTTGTGCGTAGCTCGTTCAGAGTGTCCAGTAAAATCATGAGTGCGCAGCATAGCCACTTGACGAATTGGTTACTTCTTTCTACTTTTATATGCTGCAGTTGTAAATTATTCATATTCTGTGGTTAAGTCATGGTCAAGTGTAGGACCGGGTAATATCCTTCTCTACAGAATCTTTCCCGTCAACATTTGTATATGAATAGCAGGTTTCGAAGCCTGCCCAGTCCCTAAGATTTCAACTTGAACCTATAGTTTCCGATGTCCACTTTCCAACACATGGAGTATAATCAAAAGTGGGCAAATAATTAGACTTGTGGTGGGGCTTAAACGAATCTCTTTATAGTAGGACTAATACAGTATTTTACCTTCTTCCTTTCACCACCAGCAGGTTTTTCTTTATTTAGTCAAGGCACTTGACATCCCATTGGGCGCTGATTGTAGTGCTCGTCTAAGCGGCCGTCAATTTGTGACAGTTTATCTCTATGATGATGGCTGAATAGTTGCGTACAGCAATGACGCTTCGCCTCTTCCCCGCCCCTACCTCCAACAACACCAACATCAGCCTCAATCACTTCTAATACTGACACTCAGATAGAGCAAGGCGAAGTAAAGGTCAGATACCAACGTCAACTACTATGTAAGTTTTTCAACACTAGCCTTAGTCATGCACCTACCGTCATCCTTCAACACTCCAACTACAAAGTTTGATGGAGAATTAGTAACGACCGAGCAGGTTTTGAGCCTTGGGTGAGACTATTATTGGAATCCTCTTACTGCGATTGAATCCTTCATCACCCTGGCTCCTTTCTTGGGTACTTCAGATACCCAAACAGGAGTACAAATCATCATGAAGGGAGTGACCACACAGCCTGCCAGTATGTAATGAGATATGGATTCAAGGGAGGTCTTTTAACCTCATGTCTTCTTTCTCAAATATTCTCTCCAAGGCAGTTACGTTTGGCAGTTATAAATCATGAAGCAAACTCACGCTCTTAATATTGTCGCCCTCTTGGGGTCTACTATCACAGCATTCAAGGTTGACTTCTTTGGAGGAAATAACTGTGCTGGTTCAGACATCGGAGAATGGATCGGAGGTCCATCACAAGGCTGCCAAACGCTATATGTCGGAGACGCTTCAGGAGCCCTTGTGTCTTCCACTGGGGCTGTCGACGAGTAAGTATTCTTTAGTATCATTATCATGTTTCATTTGTAAATTATCGTTGCAGCAATACAACAGTAGTGTTCTATTCATCCAACAACTGCGACGATAAGACTGCAGTTGCCCAGGCCGATAACTCGTGTATTGGTGTCTCGGACTTTGCTATCAACTATAAATCTTTCATTGTGGTTCAAATATACAACGACTATAAGAAAGCGAAGCGAGACGACTCTAGCTCCCCGTCCTCTGATCCGTACGGCTATACACATGGTGTCGTTGCTCCTTATGGTGGCGACATGTACAAGTGGCATCAAGTTGCTGATACCGTCTATCGAGGAATTAACCCGTCTGATTGGGATGACAGCGTCCATCTTCAGAACACCACCAAGTATACATATATTCTTTGTTTTGTTTGTTCTCACTACAGCTTGTCTTGGGGGCTCTTCTGCCTTCCTCTTCTTAACTCATCTCACAGCTGGCTTGCTGCTTAGGAAATTGTTATTACTTTAATTTGCAGAACCTAAAGCTAAGTCCTCGACTCCTAGGCTTAATATCACAGCACCTCCTGTACCCACCAAACGCGAATTCAATCCCACCGGCCGGGACATCTCTCTGCGCGAGCCAGCCGCACTTTTCGAGCGCAACTTTCTCTACGCTACCTGTGAAGCAGCCGCTGTTTGCTACCTCCACGCCATCGCACCCTCGATCACAACCGATACAGTCTTCCAAGTCGCCACCGCAGCCGAGAACTTCTTAAACCAAATATCCCAACTCAGCGGGGCGCAAATCTGGGGCTATCTCAATTCCCCCGCCGTCGTCAGGATTGTGCTGCCACCTGTTGTCGCGGGGGCGGCGACCACCTATGGGGCAATGGGGCAATGTCTGGAGTCACTACCAACAAGGTCCCAGCTAGCAAGTGCTCATGGATAAAGACGCTATGCTGAGCCTCATGAACGACTTTGCGAAACCCAAAAGAATATATTCAACCTCCAGACTCCACCGGGTATAATGTAGTAGCAAACAATCCATTACCCAAAAATCATATGTGCATAGCATTTTTTAAACGTAAATTAACATACCACTCAAATAAAGAACTATCCGTTTCAAAAAGCCGAGAACTACAAATCAACCAGGTTACACTAACTCCAACATATCACCAACCAAAAGGAGACCCAAAACATAATGCCGCCATACCCAAATCCGACACTCACCCTAATTTTCTTCTTCTTCGGGGGGCCATGCTCGGATCCCTTTTGCAAAATGACAGACCCCCACCGAAGAACCGGCGGGAAACTAGCACACAGAACTCAAGCACTCCAACCAATTTCCCTCCTCTGTGGCGGGTTAGTGGTCGGATCAGTAGACGGAGCCTGGCATGTATCCCCATCTCCCCTCTGTCCGTCCGGGATAGCCTCCACCGAGAACACGCCCTGGATGCCCCCAAACGAAACGTTTACCGAGAAGGCCCTTTGCGCAGGATTATACCATCGCAATCTGCTATGAAGGGTCGGAAATATAGTTGAGCAAAGCGAGCGAAGAAGGAAGGACCGACTATTACACCTCCAGTGCTTCTATGTAGATATTCTAAGATAACGTATTTTACTAGAAACATTTGGCAGTGATTTGATTCAACGATGCATCAAATGAGAAAGAATAGAGGGAGAAAGGAGAACACGGAATCTGGTTCGGGATTAAATTTGATACGCACACGTGACACATAGATCACGGGGATAGCCCCCTTGATTCGCCCCTGGAGCTTGCAGGCTGCAGCAACATCTGAATGCGCAATCGCGCGCTAATCAAATATTTCCGCATCTTATTTTAGGGGCCATGCCATGCTCGTATGCTATTTTTACCCCTACCAAGATACAGTGATTAAATGTACCTACGACCTACCTAGGTAAGTGGCCGGTGTACTTCTCCCCAGGCTCTGGCTCTGGATAAATTCAAAGGGGGACGGGTGAGATAAGGATCTCCAATATCTAGAAACTAAAGCGAACCGATTCGGTTCCGGGCTGCAGGGTGAGTTGTTCTGGAACGTTGGTGGTGGGAAGGGCTCCGTTTGGATGGGATGTGAGGCTGGAGAGGGAGAGGGAGAGGAATAAAGTGTTGGCAGGTGGTTATTGGACATTGGAAATCAATATGATATCGGCGGCGGCTCAGCCCGTTGGGGAATTTGTTTGTTGCTTGATTAACGATTATAGAAGAAGGTGAGCTGTTTAATAGAGATGACTTAAAGATTTGAATGATACACTCGTATTGAATGGCTGATGCTGATTATTCTGAGGAAATCAGCTGGCTGCAGCTGGCTGATTGTGACGTTATTCAAGGGGCATTAATGCTGGAGTTTCGGGTATCTCGTGGCTTTCGAATCCGTGTGACCATGACCACAACCATGACCGGAATTACGAGTTGAGGCGTGCGCCAATCAAGAATCCGACGAGTTGGGTCGTTGGACGCCCTTTGGGGAAAAGTCATCGAGGGAGCAAGCGGCACTCATTTTTAGAGCTTTTTAGTGGTGAGGAACATTTCGAAATGGTGCCGCTTTGTTTGTTCAGCACGAAGGGAGGGGTTGACTCGATACCGCAAGGAAGGCAAACAAAGTCGTTATTATTAGCACTTCGATTACGAGCCCAATACTGGATTGTGCCTTTTTGTAGTGACCTGTCGAATGTTTTTATGCTTCAGAGAGAGAAATGTAAGGGCAATGAGACCTAGACCTGACTCGATCATTTATTAATCGCGCAATGAGGCAAATTCATTGGACGTCAGGAGGCGAGACTACTTGAAACTGGTCTCTAAAGGGTCTTTTGCATTTATTCCAGTATGTATGCATTCATGCATTGGAACAAATCATTCCCCCTTTGTTGGATTCCTGCTTTGTTTGATTCATTGTTATTGTTATTCGCAGTGAAACATGGGCTGTGAATGCATTAATGGGAACTGGATCTGATATTGGGCAGCTTGGGCGTCGAGGCTGCAACGAATACTGCGGCGGTGTTTCCGTCAAGAGTGGGTTTCCGGGTGTCGGTGACAGGATCGGGGGAAGGAATAGCGAGCTAGGGGGGCAGGTCAGCTGGGTTTTGTGCCCAACAGCGTTCCCCTCTTTCATTCAGGCTTTGGAACCAGGCTTTCTTCTGCCTCTCTCCCTTTCCCTAAAGGGCCGAGGGCAGTGAGGAAGGGAATTGAGAGGGGAGGGGCAACGAGATTACGAAAAGGCCGAAGGGCGGAGCAATGACACGACGACGATAAACACTACTAAATCTTGGCACTTTGGTAGAAGGGGGAAGGGGGGGCTGAGATTACAGTGTCATTCACTCTTCTGCGTGTTCCCGGTGTAACAAATGGAAAATAAATAAAATTAGAAATAGTAGTGAAATGAAGTGAAGTGAAGTGAAGTGAGGTGGAAGTGCAAAGGGAACCAAGGGAAGAAGGGCCATCCATCCATCCATGGCTATAATATGCACTCCGCCATAGAATAGACAAAGCTTTTACCAGAATAAATTAGCATAATAATACACGAAATGAAGCGTAATGTTATATAAATTTGCATTGACCGCTGATTGTCTGGTAGTCCAGGCCTTAAATAATAAAACCAGATTGAGGAAGGCGCCCTTCCCATTAAGCGAGGCAGAGCCAGACCAGAGTACCGTACCTACCCTACCCTACCATTTCAGTCAGCATCTTCATCTTCCATCACAACGTCTCTCCCCTCCCCTCCATACCCAAACCACAACCGGTCCAACTCCAACCTTCACCAAGGCTTGAGCAGTGATCCTCTCGAGGTTTCTTTCTCTGGATTCCTTCCCCAGTGAATCATCTCGTCATCTCTGCCCTCTGCAGCCCATTGTCTGCATCTCTCAAGCAGTCAAACACGTCTTCGGTCGCCATATCCTCAATCGTCGTCTCGCCCTTGGAAGCAGCAGATAGGTACGTACCACGCATTACCCTCCTGCAAATTCAATATCTCGAGATTCCCAAGAAGAGTCTCAATCCCCTTCCCGGTCCTGAGAGCACATCGCAAATGCATTCACACTGAGAACGTTGCTTACGACACCTGCCTACTTAAACCACACCGCTCGGATTTGACTGCAGCCTGAACAACTCTCAACACAACAACTGACACAAACATCTTCATTCTAGTTCCTGTACTACCAAACACTACGTTTAGTCCACGAACACCATCTACCTCATCGCTCCATCTCATTTAGCAAACCTTCCCGTCGTCGACTCTCGTATCGGACCCGCCGATATCCAGAGTCCATAGTTCAACTTCAAGATGACTACTATGGTGAATCCACCCGCTTCTAAATCGAAATCCAACCCTCTGGTTTATACTCCCTTTCTTCAGCCTTCTACGAGCACATTCTTGTGATTTTGCACGTGTGCTGGTGCTGCTCGGGCTAGAATTCAAGAGGATGCCGAGTCGACACTTTTGAGCTCAGTCACAGCCTTGTGCCGGCATACCTCCTTCCAATATACTATGTCTTCACACCATTTACTTGAGCATAAATCATATTGTCTGCAGCATACTGACCTCTCTTCTAGGATCTTCGCGTTGGAAACAAGTACCGCATCGGTCGTAAGATTGGTAGTGGTTCATTCGGTGACATCTACCTCGGAACCAACATTATTTCCGGAGAGGAGATTGCTATCAAGCTTGAGAGCGTCAAGGCCAAGCATCCACAACTCGAATATGAAGCCCGTGTCTACAAGTCCCTTGCTGGAGGGGTTGGTATCCCTTTCGTCCGCTGGTTCGGTACCGAGTGCGACTACAATGCCATGGTTCTCGATCTCCTAGGACCCTCCTTGGAAGACCTTTTCAACTTCTGCAACCGAAAGTTCTCTCTGAAGACCGTCCTTCTTCTTGCGGACCAACTGATCTCTCGTATCGAGTATATCCATGCTAAGTCCTTCATTCATCGTGATATCAAGCCGGACAACTTCCTCATGGGCATTGGCAAGCGTGGCAACCAAGTCAACGTTATCGACTTCGGTCTCGCCAAGAAGTACCGTGACCCCAAGACTCACTTCCATATTCCTTATAGGGAGAACAAGAACTTGACCGGTACCGCTCGTTACGCCTCCATCAACACCCATTTGGGCGTCGGTACGTGCGAGCCTAACCCCAATTGACAGCAGTGCTAACATATTATCAGAGCAATCCCGTCGTGATGATATGGAGTCCCTCGGATATGTTATGCTCTACTTCTGCCGTGGCTCTCTTCCATGGCAAGGCCTCAAGGCTGCTACCAAGAAGCAGAAGTATGACCGCATCATGGAGAAGAAGATGACTACCCCTACTGAAGTCCTTTGCCGCGGCTTCCCCAACGAGTTTGCCATCTACTTGAACTACACTCGTTCGCTTCGCTTTGATGACAAGCCCGATTACTCCTACCTCCGAAAGATCTTCCGCGATCTCTTCGTTCGCGAGGGTTTCCAGTACGACTATGTCTTCGACTGGACCGTCTACAAGTACCAGAAGAATGCCCAAGCCATCGCCCAGGCTGCCGGTCAACAGCCAAACCAGGATGAGGATGAGAAGCCACGCACTCGTACCAACGCTGCCACCGCCGGTGGACCAACTCCTCAGCATGCCTCCAGTGCTTCCAAGCCTGGTGCTATCTCCGGATCCCGCCGCAAGGTCATTGAGCGTGGTGCCAGTGGTGCCGGTGTCGACACTCCCGATACAAACAGAGCCGTAGGAGGAAGTGATAGGATGTGAGTGTCTTGCTAGTTCCGCTTCCTTGTAAGGAAATCTCCTCTTCGCGTTTAGTGTGCTTCGATGACGCTGGCCGCGAGGAGAACCGTATGCTGACTGGATGGCTGACGCTATAGTCTCCGAAAATAGGCTGCGCTCTGCCTCAAAAGGTGCAGTAACTGGCAACGGATATACATCTGGCTCTTATCGACCGAAGCGGGAGGATCAGAGTGGACAGCAATGGTATTGATTGATTTTAATGGCGACTCTCCTTGATCGATTTTCGACTTTCGATTCGCGGCAGTTTCGCCTTGCTTGATCTACACCCATTCGCTGACCATACCTGAACGTCTTGTGGACGAATACTCGGTACTGGCTTGGTTATATTATCACACGACTCATCTCCTTACGATTGCTTCTTTCCTTACGACTCTTCGATTTATGGATCTTCAATATGGCTCGAGCCGCTTCAACCTTGGCATGACTACTCACATCCGATGAGCATTGTCAGCATGGTCGGAGTCATCGAACGGCATGCCGATGTCAATACATCCAGATTCGGAGCTATAGTGCAACACTCGCAGCATACTATTCGAGCATACGTTATCAATTGATAACCCCCTCGACATCGCTGGTTACATTTGGTCACGAAGCAATTGGAATCAAGGTCACTCAAGCTCGCTTGCACTTCGATGTCCGTCCTATCGTTCATCGTTATATTAGCATCCAGAGCAGACCCTCTGTTTCAAGAGATATATGTTTTGTCGTGCTCGATTTCATTGTTTTCATTGTTTTCCTTTTGCTTGATTTTTCGGTCTGGGGAGAAGATCATGTCCAGGGCCGCGGGCAAGGAGAGCGTTTTGAAGAATGGACTAGCTTGATTGCATCAAAACATGAAGGAGCTGCGCCACAGGCATGCTTCTTGCTTTGTAGCAAGACGGACATTCAATCTTCTGAGGAGAATATGGAATTACAGCTTCTGGGGAGGTTCAGTTTACGTATTTCTTTTGCGTGGCATTTTTTCCTTCGCGTTGCGTGGTGGTGGATTGTGGTGGCTATTAAAATGGCATAGGTGGTAGGGGGATCCACGCGCACGTCTCATTCATGGTAGCTGGTAATGGAGTGTAGTGACTGCGGTGTCTTGCACGCTACATATGCTGCACTTAGTCTTAGTGAAATTCGACATGGCAACCCACAACTCAATTCTTTGCGCCGTGACCGTTTAGAAAGTACAACTTGTACTAAGCCGAAGTGAGTAATGTAGAAAGTCCGTGTCCTTCATAAAACGCTTAGAGAATGGACGCTGCTATAGATGTGTGATTGCATATAGGATATAAAATGTACTACGTCAAGAGGTTAGGAAAGTACCATCTTGCTTTAGTAGTTGAGTTTCCTGTCAAGCTATAAACGATGTCCAAGTTTAGACGTAAATCATAAGCTAGACTACATGCATCAGTTCTAAGACGGATTATATGTTCACGATTCATAGAAGATTGCCTTTACTGTACTCGGTAGCATAAGCTGGCACATTCCCATCTCCGTACACGATGCGAACAAAGATGCTGAGGCTCTATAGGATAGGTAATCAAGGATAGAATCTGCATGCATCACGTGACTAAGTGGGATGATATGTTATCCAGAAGGGGTGTCAGCGTCATGAAATTCCAACCCCGCCACGCAACACAGTACAACACAACACAGACAGCACAATTTCAACAATACAATACAATACAATGCACCACGAATGAAGCGTTGAGGAAAGGAAGGAAAGGATTTACTAAAAAAGAAATCTCGCATTTTCACGACAAAGAAGCATTCGCAATCATGGCATCAGCATCAGCACCAGCACCAGCAGCAGGAGGTGGTGGAGGAGGAGGGGAGCCTCCTCTATTCTACGAAGCTTCTGCTGGAAGCACACATCTGCAAAGCACGGGCAGCCTGCCAGAGGAAGTAGCGCAGTGTTTAGGGAATGCACGGTTTGTACGTTCATGCTGCGAATAGCTCTTGCTGTTCACCTCATCTCATCTCATCCCATCCCGTCCCAATCATCTTCATACACACATACCCTATACACATACACACACATACCTATAAATATGCATATATCTATCTATACATATACACACACATACCTATACATATACATATATATATCTATACGCAGCTAACACACCCCTCACCTCACAGCTCCACCTCGCAACATGCACAGCCCTGCACCCCCACGTCTCCCTCATGAACTACACGTACCTGCCCGCGGGCAGCTCGCCCTACACGTCCTCGCCCACCATAATCATGACGACGAACCCGGCGTCCAAAAAGAGTACGAATCTAGTGCGCAATCCGCACGTGTCGCTGCTGGTGCATGATTGGGTTAGTCATCGGCCGCCTACGACATCGAGGAGCGGGAACGGAAGTGGGAGTCCGGATCGCGGGGTCGGGGTGGGAAGGGGGGAGAGGGGGGCGAGTTCGTTGGCGGCACTGCTGGCGGGGTTGAATACAAGTGAGTTGAGTAGTATTAGTGTTACTATCTATGGGGAGGCGAGGTTGGTGGATGAGGGGACGGAGGAGGAGGGGTTTTATAGACAGAGGCATTTGGAGAATAATACGTTTGGGGATGGCGAGGGGAGGTGGGAGGAGAGGGAGAGGGATAGGGATAGGGATGTAGAGGGGTGTGATGGGGGGCGGGAGAGCTTTATTGAAGGCGAGGGCGTGAGGGTCGTGGCGGTTAGGATTACGGATGGGAGGGTCTCGGATTGGAAGGGTGCGGTTA
>QGMJ01000757.1:0-15758 GCA_007821545.1 Lachnellula subtilissima
GCAAAAAGCCCCAGAAGACCAAATCCAGCCCATCATCGACCGCATCCACGCTCAAGCCATTGAGACGAGCCTCCCCGACCCCCTCGTGGCCTCCACAGACGCCTACATGACCTCCATTTGCTATGTCGGCTCCAAATCCCTGTCCCACGTCCTCTCGTCCATCGAGCGCTGCAAAGAGCGTCTTCTAGCCGTCGGAGCCCAGTCATCAGAAGCTCGGAAACAAATCATCGATTCCGTAATGGGGTACTGGAAAGACCAACCGGGAGTAGGTGTTAATATTGTTGATAAGCTACTCAACTACACTATTCTTTCGCCTAATAGCGTTATCGAATGGGCTCTCGCCAAAGAAGGAACACGTCTAAGTCTACCGTATGTCTACGAAATGGTCTCCGCAACGATCGGCAAGGTGACGGGGCGCGTGCGACAAGTAGTGCGCGCCAAGAACGCCCCTGGCCAACTGCCTGAGGTTAGGCAGGGTATGGAGCAGACTGTAGAGCGGGAAAGGAAGAGCATGAAGGACTTGTTTCAGCTGATGGAAGAGGCGCTTGTGGGATGGGCGACAGGCAGCAAGGATCAAGCGATGCAGAGCGGTGATGGGAGTACGGGCAATGAGGCTATGATTCGGCAGTGGGGAGAGCGCTGGTTGAGGGTTTTTAGGAGGAAGTTTGCTGTAGAGGAGGCGTGGTACTTGGAGACAGAGAAGGTTGGAGTCGAGGAGGGTATGGTTGGGGTGGAGGTTATCGATGGTGTGGGAATTGGTCACGGAAATGGAAATGGTGCTGTTGATGGGAATAGGAGTGCGGAGGTTGAGATGATTGAGTAGATTAAGAACCCAGGGGCGGGATTTGGCACGTGGAATCTGAGCTGATGTAGGCATGGGGATCTTGATTGTATTATTTCCTTATTGTTGTACAAGTATATGATGGCGCTACGCCCGCAAAAAGCAAGATTTTTTTACAATTAAGCTTTACTTCCCAGTATCGTATTTGTGCAAGTGTATATCTAGGTAATGTCACGGGAAGCTACAGTAGGAGAAGTTTGAGACATCATAGATGAGACGAAACGGAATCACTCACTTGGTAGGTAGTCAGATGTCATGTTGGATATGGAATGAAGAAAGGCTTTTGTTGAATGAACACCTCGTGTACAAATACAGGGTGGATCGAGAGAGACCTATACTACAAACATGAATCAGCCGATGTGATCTCAGAAACCCAATTCCCGATAACTGGTCAACGTTCATGAAGTGTTGCCCTTGGATTTTCCCTCCGCAACGCAATAGATCCATCACTCTTGGCAACGATAGTTAGCCTGTGATGGCGACCAACGTCGCCATTTCCACAACATTGTTTCCATATGGCCTCGCGACCGCCTTGGACGTATATCGAATCGTTCTTTCCTATCACCTTCTACCCCCATACCCAGGTGGCCCTTGTGCTTGCTGAGGAGGAGCGAACCCAGGAGGTGGCATATATCCCTGCGGCGGCCCACCAAACCCCGGAGGCATCTGCTGTTGCGGCTGCTGTTGCTGCTGCGGAAAGCCTGGAGGGGGCGCAAAACCCGGTGGATGAAAGTCCTGTGGCCCGCCATACCCAGCCTGCGAAGGCGGCGGTCGTTGCGGTAACCCTGAAGGAGGAGGAGGGAGCGGGACATTTGGCCGCTGCTGAGGCGGAGGAACAGAATTGTAGCCTCCACCTCCACCACCATTCATACGGCCCCCGAAGCCAGGAGGCATAGCACCTGGTGGCGGGCCACCCAACTGTTGCTGGCCGTCCATCATTGCTGAGGGGCCGGCGGGCACGCCGCCGCTCATGAGCAGCTGGGCGGGCATTTGAGGCACATCGAGTTGCACGTTGTGTTTCTTTGCTTGGCTGGCTAGCATGCGCTCTGCTTCGTCGCCGTGTCGTTCGCCCTTGCCGTCTTTCTTGTACGCGTATTGGACGCTGATATCCTTGTTCATGAGATACTGCCCGTTCATGTTTGCGATGGAGTCATCTGAGGCCTCGAAGTTGGAGTAGGAGACGAAGCCGTAGCCCTTGGAGAGTCCGGACTCGTCGCGTGCGATTTTGGGAGGCGAGATGAGGGAGCCGAAGCGCGAGAACGTGTCGTAGAGGGTCTTTTCGTCGACCATTGCGTCGAGGTTGCCGATGAAGAGCTCGGCGCCTACTTCAATTGTCTTTTGCTTGTCTGCTGAGGCCTGTTCGTTCTGTTAATACATTGTCCAAGTGGGGAAGAGGAGGGGTAGACGGACCTTGTTGACTCGAATTGGCTTTCCGTATAATCGTACTTGGTTCATTATCCTCGCAGCATATTCGGCGTCCTCTTCACTGATAAATTCCACGAAGCCATAACCTTGGTGTGTCTGCGTTACTCGGTCCTTGGGAAGATGTACGTTCACAATCCGACCGGCTTGTAACATTAACTCCCATACCAGACTATCCGTCACTCTCTCATCGATATTGCCGATATAGACAGTAGCCTCTTTATCTTGCTCCCTATGATTTGTTAGCCTTGGTTGTTAAGTGATATTTGGGGGTTCATACCAGTGCCGTGCTCCAGACATCTTGGGCAGATTTCCGCAGGATGGGAGCTTCTGATATTGTCGCAATGCACCGAGTAGGAATGAGTAGAAACGGTTGTGGGTCTTCAAGTGATATCTCGTCCTGTGTCGTGGAGATGGATGAAAAGTGCTGCAAGGCTCGACGAGGCTGGATTGGACTTCTAAGAAATAATTCACTCCATATCTGAAAGGAGCTAAGAGTTGATGGATTTAGTGGTTATTTACCGTAAACGGCTAGCTAAGGTTCATGTTACAGCAATTCCGACTAGTGGCATTTTAGCCCATCTAACCTTCCACCCTGCTGGAACATTTTCTTGAATGAAGGATATCGCAAAGTTCAAGCTCTCCTCTCGAGTCTCAACACAACCAAGCTTGTGAGTAATCACAAATAGACATAGGCCAATTCTCAAGATCACCTGCTAATATGATCATAGCTCTGGACATATCACCGTCCAAAATGCAACTATCAGAAGAATCCAAGGTTGGTCACCTCTTCGACACTTACGAAATCACTACCTAACACCAGGACAGGAGCGCATTAGCAAGGTCATTGACCTCTCTCGTGTAGCTATTCACTAGTAAGTATTCCGGCTGTCAGATTCTTCTCGGGATTCTGCTAACCTGCTTCCAGTGGCTATCTTCCTCTGATTCTCTACCTTGGTACTTCATCTCGAGCCTTAGAACATGCCATCAGCCACTGACCAACTCAGGATACACTCGCAGCGAGCCCCGGCCATCTTTGATAAGGTCAGCCTCCACGCTGTGATCCTGTTGCTGTCCATTCTTTACTGATGCTTTGAGAATAGACTCTTCTCTCCACTCGCATAAACCCTCCATCTTCGGTTACCGATGTTACGAACCTTTCACATGCAATGAAGTAGTTTTACCAGGGAAAGGAGATACGAAATATGGGCTTTGGGGATGATGTGTATCAGTGTGTAGCATAGGAAGGCGTTTGTAAGATGGGATGGACTATAGGAAGCGTTGGCTGGCATGCACCAATATAATTGTACAATAGCGCAACTCAGCGTGAATCACCACTTGCAAATGCCTCCCTATATCAGTAGTGCGTTTCAGGCTACCGTAAATACCGTGGTGATTAGCATAGATTATAATATAGATGGGTATCCTTAGAGGCTCTGGTATCACTTCAAAGTTTTCCAACTTCAAAGGTGCAACTATGACTACTGTAGCCAATATAAAATACCCTTTGCTGATTGAGAGATTTGTGGACTCCTGCCTATTTGTAATATCTGTAGTAAAAAATGCTGATAAAGCGTTTATAGGAATCCCCTTAGTTGCCTCGGCAAGCTTGCTTTAACATTAAGCTTCAATCTCGACATCCATTCTTTTCGACCTTCAAGAATACCCCTCTGATGACTGACAACCAGGCGCGCTTCTCACCTGCGCTGGTCGAGACAATCGCCGGCCTCTCCGCCGGTACAGTCTCAACTCTTGCAGTCCATCCCTTGGACGTAATCAAGACGCGCCTTCAAAGTAGCTCTTTCCCCACCAACGAACAACTCATAACTAACCTCTTTCCAGTTCAGCGGAACTCGTCTCCAAGCCATGTGAGAGCTTTTGGCATCTTGAAATCACTGGTAGCCAACGACCGTCCAATCCAGAGCCTCTATCGAGGGCTGACCCCAAACCTGATCGGGAATGCAGGTAGTTGGGCAATTTTCTTCTACTTCAAATCTATTGTCGAGGCTCAACTCCTCGCCTTCCACAATCGACCGACTTCCGACTTTTCGCTCCAAGAAGGTGCTTCTCAAGCTCTCAAAGGCCTTACACCATTCGACTATTTCCTCGCGTCTGGGATATCCGGGGCTATCATCACAGTTTCTACGAACCCAATATGGGTTCTCAAAACCCGCATGTTGAGCTCGGATAAGGGGACAGCGGGGGCATATGAGAGCATGGGGCATGGGGCAAGCCAGCTGTGGAAGACTGAAGGGTGGAGGGGGTTCTACAGGGGAGTTGGCGTTAGTCTGCTGGGCAATAGTCACGGAGCTGTCCAATTTGCCGTTTATGAGCCCGCGAAGAACATCTGGAGGAAGTATCTAGCTAAAGAGCACCAATTGAGCGGAAAGACACCAGCTGGGGATCATAGACAAGAGAAGCTCGGAAATACGGCGACTCTGGTTATCAGTGGTTCCGCAAAGATCATGGCAGGGACGGTGACTTATCCGTACCAAGTCATTCGCAGCAGGTTGCAAACTTATCATGCGGATGAGAGGTTTGGGAAGGGGATATTGGGTGTTGCGACCAAGGTTTGGAGAGATGAGGGATGGAAAGGGTTCTACAAAGGCTTGGGGACGAACATTGTAAGGGTCTTGCCGGCTACTTGGGTGACATTCTTGGTCTATGAGAATGTGAGGTACTATCTACCTATTTGGAGAAACCCAGAGTGAAGCCTTCGATCAGCCCAAAAAAATCTCAACGCTGAACAACGTCGGAGCCACGAAGCCTTCCGCCGTCTACTCTCAACTCTGACTTCCGAAACGTCCTCCAGACGTACCTTAACCTACATGCGCCAAGATGGGTGCCAATGCTGCTTCGCGCTTCGTACAATCTCTTTGGAGAAGGGATTGGCCCTGTATCTGAAACCCCACCTCCCGACGCCGAAACAAACGAGAGTTGTCGCAGGTGCCGCGAACATGGGTGTCAAGATCCCATCTTCCTGGCCATGACACCGAGAAGAACGTAAGGCAATGAAAGAAGGCTTGACGCTATATTAAAACAAGAGAAGACAAACGATGCCTCAACTATCCCAGCTGCCGCCAGCAAGATTACAGAAAGGAGGCCACAGCCAAGAAGGCTGTGAGTGAAAGTCTGGCTACAGGATCCAATGTTTTAGGACGGTATGCTGCGGACTCTAGTACCCGTTATACGCCATAAAACGGGCTTGGAATAGCTTCACTTTATGCATGGATTATTCAAACTTAGCTGTTAGCACATTCCATTCTCTGACGAGGTTCCGACTAGGGCTGCGGGCGCTCAAGCCATGCTGTAGTGCGTAGCCTTGCGGCAGTCGTTTTGTGCCCTCGAACGCCTCCTGAGAATCCAGTGAGACAGATTGTCAGAAGTACTGGCTTTACACATCATCTTCATCTGCCTGTCACCTTCATATAGCCATCAATTTACATTCTTGGCTTCGTGAAATCGACGTTCTGTGACTTCCCAACCAGTCATACCTGCAGCAGACCATTCAAATTCAAGCGAGTGCTCCATTCTTATTGCTGTCAAATACGTTTTTGCTTTTACTTCCGTTATGCCAAATTTCTTTTTTGTCCCGAAACACCAACCTGGACACATGAGTCCGCTTCCAGCTGGCGCGGTCACATGTGATGCCACTGTTTGGCTGGAGTCTTATCCGTAATTATCTCGTTAGAAAGTATTTGAGCCATCTGTATATCGAAAAAGTCTACAATGACATCAGCACAACGATTCAAAAAACTTCGATATAGATCGGGCTTCCTTTTCCAAAGTTATCAAATACAGGAAACTTGGGAAGGGACCTGATTAGGAGATGGCGTATGGTGAATAGGAGGAAGATTTCATCGATACCGTCCAGCGAAACATGCAAACTGCGATGCTCCGGGCTTGAAGTACTGAACGATGCCTATTAAAAGGATAGAGTTGACATGTGTTGGGAATGGAACAAGAGACTGAGAGGCATTCTATAAGAAAGCGCCCGAGAAAGTCAACCTATCCGCATTGAAAACATCTTTAGGGGGCGAAGACGTTCCTGATCTAGCTTCAGCAGCTTCTGATCGCACAGAGGAAATGCAAAAGATGGGCCAATCAGAGGAACCAATCCAATGTTTGCCAAAAATCCCTAAAGAGCGGAGGTAGTCCTTCGATGGCGCTATCGGAAATTCGTTGTCTATAGCAACAAGCGAATTACTTGATTTTGACAGGCACTTGTTTTGAGGTTTTGAAGATCAACAGACGGCAATTTTGAGTTTCCCATCATAAGATTTATTCATCAGCTAGTCATGTAAATCTCTCGTAGAAAGTCGACCAAGTTCTCCTTGCCCTTATTCCTCTTTCCCTTTTCTTTCCCTTCGTGGCTCTCGCTTCGTACATAACGAGTAGACATCAGCAACACAAACTTTCCTTCAACCTTAGTTTCTGGCCATAAGTCGTTCATTTCCAGGCATTAATTCCTGTTAATAACTACACCGTTCTGCTACGCTATTACTTGCAATGCCTCCATTTCCACTTATAACGCAAATTCACTCGCGTGGTACTGAATTCATATTATTCTCGCACAGCTTACCATTTCGGTATTTGTACGTGTCGAAGGCTGGAAGACTAGATACAAAGCAGTCACTGCTCTTTCTAGACCTTACGTAAGCAGGAGTTAGGGCATAAATCGGCTTCCTCAAACTCCATCTCCACTTCACGAGCTGCTTAATGGACCGTGCGGCATAAAAATAGGGTTCTTCAACGGTTTACGGTTTAGACCATGGAGTTATCGGCAACAAGAAGTTTAATGGATCATGCAAAACATACTCCAAAGGCCATATAAAAGTTTGACTTCCAGTCATCAGAACAACTATAATCATCCAAAGCTTTTCTAACCACTTTTCAAGATCTCAAACCCCTCCAAAAGTCATAATCACAATGGCCGCCACACCATTCGACCCTAAGAAGACAGCACTTCTCCTGCTCGACCTCCAAGTCGGGTTCCTATCACACCTTCCCTCAGAGACCAGTGCCTCGGTCTTGGACAATGCAGCATCAGCCATCTCCACTGTTCGTCAGAATGGAGCCCAAGTAGCCTATATCAGAGCCGCACTCGACGCCGCCGAAGTAGCCGCTATCCCCGACCACGCACCCGCCTTCTCGGCCTTTAAATCCAGCGAAGAAATGGGCGCCGCCATCCACCCCGATGGACCAAGCACCCAAATCCATGCCAAGGTCGCTCCCAAGGACGGCGATATGTTTTACCGCAAGATCAGATTCGGCACCTTTATGAGGGATCCTTCGAAGGCCCTGCTGGATGAGTTCAGGGCCAAGGGCATTGATACTATTGTTATCGGCGGAGTGATTACCTCGGGAGCGGTGCTGAGTGCGGTGAGGCAGCTTGCGGATTTGGATTTCAGGCTGGTGCTGTTGGAGGATTGCTGTGCAGATTATGATGTTGAGGTGCATAAGATGCTTTGTGAGAAGGTGTTCCCGAAACAGGCTAAGGTTATTAAGAGCTCTGAATTGGGGAGCTTGTTCTGAGTGAGTGAGTGGGGTAGACGGACAAGCGCTATTTCACGGTTGGGAGACGCCTGTTTTGACAATGCAATTCACAACAATCACCGTTTTTGCGTGAGAACCAAGCGGTGCCCAGAAATAATAAACAAACCAATACGAAAATGCAATTCTCGCACCAGGTGATACAGAATATACAGTTCTCTTCATCATTTCCAACATAAGCATCCATCGATTTGTTCCGCTACCGACATCCTAATTAATACTCGTACAAGACCACGAGAAAGCCTCTGAATTTGCGTTTAACATCCACAAGACGAACACGAAAACTATGACACCCCTCGTTAGTTATTTCCTTTCAAGCCATTGTTTGTCTATTGATAAATCACTTACATTAGGATTACCCGGATCAACACATTTACCAATCTCGTAGAAGCTGTCCAGACATGCACCACAGTCGGTCTATTGCAAGTCAATTTTCTCTCTTTTTTGGGTGGGGTGGGGGTTTAAAAGACTGTTTGTTCACTTACACTACCTTGCCTTTCTGCTAGCTCCCGAGCTACGTTTTGATATTGACTCGGCGCTGCAAAGGCCATAGTGAGGAGCGTTGCGGAAAGAGTGAGTGGGAGACGCATGTTTGCTAAGGAATGTATTGAAGTTAGGAATAACAATAACTTGGAGGTTTTGTGAGTAAGGAATGACTTGATTGTGGTTATAGAGTTGGAAGATGGAAGATTGCTAAGAGAGCTGGAGAGAAGTATGGTGGGCTTTTTCTTTTGATTTATATCACACTTGATATCCTTAAGCTCCTACAGGTACGGTGGCTCAATCGGTTGGTTGTCGTTGGGTCGAAATAGATGATTTTCTAACCTGGGTATTTGCGCTAGTCGGTCAGTTACTATATTCTCTCGATCGGATCCTAGCAGAAACCCATACCTCAATTCCTACGTGTTCTACGGAAATCTATACTAAATCTTTTCTGCGACGTAAAATGTTCTCTTGTAGACGTAAGGCTTGTATCAACTCCAAGATTTGAGATCTGGGAATAGAAAACTACTTAAGGGATAAAACGACCTTCAAAGAACTTGAGTTGTAGTACTATCTAAAATACGGTACGTAATTCCATCACGATGATCGTTTGTTTTAGTAGACATGACATGTCAGACGGTTGCAAAATACTGCAGGAGTGAATACTTTTACGTACTAAATAGAAAGACCAAAAGAGGTATTCAGGTGCGTTTCCTCTTCGGAAAGACCAACCTTCAAATGGCGAATGACGATCCAGCCTCCTTCTAACGCGTGCCGTGAGGCTGAGTATCCTCGAAGTTCTGAAACATGTCCTGCATCTTCCATCGAAGATCCTAAACCATGCTTACTGTATGAAGTGCCGCTCAACATAGCCGCGCTATGTACCTTTATTTTCTTGCATTCTCAAGCAACCGTAAAGACAGATATATGTTCAAGGAAATAGATTTTTAGAAAGGTGATTTGGTTCTAATACAGCGGTCACCCCTCATTCCATTCTATCTCAATAAATATATTCCGCGTAGTTCCGCAACTTCAAATATACAACGGCTCCCTTCAAGTGATGAAGCCCCCCTAGCATGCCCGAATGAAGAATTTAGTTCAGACTGGCTTCCTTTTGGTCCAACACTTGTTTGCGTCGCGGAACACTTACGCTTTAGCATCGTGCGCTGGTCAGGATTGATCTGCAAAGCTTGTGAGACTTAGTACCGTATGCATTTGTAAAGAGAAAGGTACCGAGGTCCAATTTCGATGATGTGCGTTGAGTTGTGTACTCGTAAATACCTCGAGTTGATCTCGGCACGTGTACAAGGCCGCTAGGCTAGAGTGCTCTGTCTGGGTGGCACTTGCCAAACGGAGATTTGATCCAGAACACTCTGAAGGTGCTCCGTTTGGAAGTTCATCTTAAGCTTCGTATTCCTGCGCACAGCAATTCATACGACCACAACGAGGAGTAGCGAATACATGTTCAGGAAGCGGCTGCACAGATGGTGGAGAAGTTCATTTTCGTTGCGTGACTCAAGTTCGAATGTTCAACTTGGCCGGAATAATGGCACTACTTTTGAAGTGCTCACTGTAGAGACATGTAGCTAAATGGGCTACCAAAGGTATTTCCACTGACTGGTTCCTCCCAAACGCCATGTTACTCCCTCATCCTCTTCCCGAACGCCTCATGCTAACGTGAAGCCATGGGAATTATTAATACATCTTACAAGAATACCAGATGGTGTAATATAACATAAAAGGTATGTCTGTACATTAGTATCCATTTGTTGGCGGTCGGTAGACTGGTGGCATCGGGGTATGACCGCTGGTTTGCTGTCGTTTTGGTTGTGGTCGTGCTAATGGTTCATCGTCTTCATCGCCGCTTGAGGTCAAGTCAATGACTGCTGAGATTGATCGTTTTGTACTACTGCTAGATGATGTAGTCTTCGACGGCCCAGATGGAGGGGCAGATCCATTCGTAACTGATCCTAATGGGGTTCCGTATGCACGAGGCGTTCCCATCTTCACGCTGTCGCCAGATTTGGTGATCTCCACAAGGTCGTCATCATCGTCGCTCGCGCTCGCTACGCCGCTATTCCTTGAGTTGGATTCCTTTCTCGTGTTCAGCTCCCACTTGCCATCTGGCTGAATGGTTACTTGATCAACTGATCTGGATGTGCTTTTCAGGATGCTCTTGACATATCTGTCGGAGTGGTCAGTGTATTTCAAATGCGCTAGTATCTGGTCACACTTACTCGTCAACGGCTAAGGTGTCAAACGGAGCGGAGTTGTTACAAATAGGGCAGAGCCAAGTTGGACCTTGTTCTTGAAGCTGCAAATATGACGTTGCATCGAAACACTGGTTGTGCCTGCAAGAAACTGATCGACATGGCAAATCAATCTTCAATGTCGACAATGGGCATTTTAACGAGAGAACAGAGGCCGTTGCTACGATATCCGCATCTCGTGCCTTGCTGGCCACTGTGTTTTCTTTAGTTCGAGCCCCAGCTCCAAAGAGGGGAACATACTATCATCCAAAACAGACTTTTCTGTTATCCTCTTTCCGTTTTTGAGTACTTCTACGAGCTCCGTTACTGGCACCACCTTGACCACGTATATCGCAAGATGGAATTTCTAAAGCACAATTAGTATCCGACTTCATCAACTGCGGCGCAAAAGGGTGAAGCGAGTGGGAAAAATAGGCAAGGAGCTGGGGATGAGAATCTAACTGGTGAAGTTCCACCTGCCTTAGATGTCAGGGCATATGTCATCTCAACAAGATTGCCATAAGCAGGTAAATTGAGACGCAGCTCCTTAGTAATGTCTACAGGTCTTGTGGAGCCTGGTTTGCTTTTTAGACCCCTTAAATTGGCCTTGATGTCTCCTCCATTGACTTTTACTTCCGATTGGTGAGGAAAGGCAATATCTTGTCCAGGCTTGTCCTCCGCCGCGCAAAATACCATAACCCGTAAGTTGGGCTCCTTACTAACTCGATGTAGAATGGCATGGTCCTGAACTTTGATGGTCATCTTGACTGTATGTCTATGGTGGGGCATAACTGGGGACTGTCAGTGAATCTGGCGCAACCAGAACGTATTCCCCTCACCTTCACATTGAAGCGTGTCGCCCAACTGCTGCTCCATCCTGTAGAACGGACTTGTCTTGAACCCAAGTTCTGCCATCGTTAGATTAGCAGTTGAAAGGGTGGGGTCACATGGGCTCCTACTCTGCGAGACAAAGCCCCGATAAGCAACAGCCCCTCCCATGTTGTATCCGTTGTTGAGATACGCGCCTGGAGCGGCGGTTGGAGTACTTCGCGCAGCAGGTGAAGATGAGCTTGCCATCCCCCCGTAGTTGGCACCTATTTGACCGATCGATTGAGGGTTATAAATCATGTTTTTGAGGCGCTCGAATTTTTGGGCGTCCTTGTGCGTGGAGTAATGACGGATCTCTGGTGGGGGAAAGCAGTGTTAGCATCAACAGGCAGCAGTAGCCAAGTGAATAGGGAGTGACACAGAAGGTGATGTTGATGTTGATTCGGCTTAAGTAGGTATAACAGAGAACCAAACTGACATGACTTACTCTCGATGATACGGGCCTGAAGTTCGCTTTTGACGCCGTTCTTGCCCACTCCCTCTGCTGCACAGATTGCCGAGAGGGTTTTATTAAGATGTCCCCCGTCTTTCACATATCGGATGAGGGCCTCTGCGTCCAGATACCCCCCAGAGGCCATTGCCAGATGTTGGACTGGCTGCGGCAGGCGTTAGGAAGCGTGGAGAGATCGCAGGTGGGGTTAAGGCATGAAGGATATTCTAATGCTTTCTGGTATGGGAAGGAAAGGAAATAGAAGTTTAGCAGACATATAATTGCGCGGTACAACCTTTGTCCAGGTTGGTATTTGTGTAGTGTCAAATGCAAATGGGAGGTGAATGTATAGAGCAAGTTGCCGGCGGCTCTATCACAGTCATTGTGAATCGAGGCTGCGTCTTGCCTCAAACAGAAAACATGAATACGGTGACCGGCGGCTGGATTGCGGCAATACTGCTGTAAGATGCCCCGCCCCACTGAAATTTGATATTTTACATCTGCAACTGCAACTCAATTGCGAAAACTCCAATCTTTGCGCATCTGCTATAACACCCAGGCCCGAATTACTCAAGATGGCGAAAGGAGCAAGAGCAAGCACCAACAAGGCGAACAATGTGAAGCTCAAGGCCAATGTGTTTGGACCCGTCGAGAATACCAGGACCGAGCGACTGTCAGCCAAGCTTCTTGAATTGGCCTCCCAGCCAAAACCAAAGCCTGCCAAAGCAGAGATAGATATGGATGTAGAAGGTAATTTTTGATTCTTGATTTTTTGCTCCTTACATAGATCTAATATTCCCACAGGCACTGCGAAAGACGCCAATGCCAACCCCGCTACGGCAAAGCAGACCGAGGGTATGTCTTTTTAATTTACACTGTGCGATACTTATTCGATTAAAATCTAACATACTGCCAGACATGGAAATCGATCAAGGCACTTCAAGGCCCTCCAAAGGCCGGATAGCCAAGAAGGTCAGGCACAAGTCCAGTCGCACAGCATCGATCGTCTTCCCAAAGTACAAGAACGGCGCAAGAGTGGGGAAGTCCAAAGGGAAGAAATAGATTCTACAGGATACTGTCGACGAGGTCCATGAGGGTATAAACAGGCGTTTGTTGTGGAAATATTTGGAATTTGGGTGGCGTTTTGGTTGAAAGTCATTTGAGCGGCTTGTATGCAGCGGTTCCCTCGAAGATGAAGACAGTTCTGGCGTGCAAACATGATAGTCAGTAATTGCAAATATTGAACATCACACAGTTTTCAATAGACATTTTTGCATACAAACCCCTCCAGAGAAAATCAGCAAAAAAAATTATGAATTATTTCCGATAAGCTTTTCTTATCGTACTACGTACATGTAGCACTACGGACGAACAGTAAACGCGTTCGCCAAGCCCTATTTGCTGACGCGCGACCTTGACGTCCTTTAAACAATCTGTCGGGGCAGAAATGGCTATCCCTTCATCGTTCCAGCTCCAAGACTCAGTGCTATCGACTCTGATATTCTCTGGGCCTTGAGGGTTTCAATTGAGATAAAATCTAGAAAATGGCGCCTCGAATCCGGACCCTTTTCCTCGTTGCCGCGAACGTCCTTATCCCCATCGCCATACTAACCTTTGCAAGCGGATTCTTTCCTTATAAACCATTTCTTTCTGGTCTAGCACAATATGAAATCCTGGACTACGGCTCTCCACCAGAAGCCCCGTTCGACAAGGTGGTATTCATGGTGGTTGATGCTCTGCGAAGGTACCAATGCCAATGATACTCCGGGCAGCGGGCTAACACTGGCAGTGACTTCGTCTATTCAGAACTTTCGGGGTTCAGCTTCACTCAAAGGTATGATTGAGCCTTACATAATCGTATTCCAGACCGCTAATATAAGCTCACAGCTTGATTGCATCCGGAGCCGCCATTCCCTTTACTGCCCATGCAACCTCTCCAACCATTACCATGCCTAGAATCAAAGCCATCACCACAGGATCAATACCATCTTTCCTCGATGTGATCCTCAACTTCGCTGAATCAGACACTAGCTCAAGTCTAGCAACACAAGATACATGGCTTGCACAAATGAAGGCAAAACAGGCCGGGAAAATGGTCATGTACGGAGATGATACCTGGCTCAAGCTCTTCCCGGACTTCTTTGATCGGGTGGATGGGACATCAAGCTTTTTTGTTTCGGTCAGTCAAGATGTTGCAGGTGTACATAGACATATAGCTGAATATATTCTATTAGGATTTCACTGAAGTGGACAATAATGTTACGAGGCATGTCCCAGGTGAACTTGGGAATGATGATTGGAATACTATGGTGCTTCATTACCTGGGACTTGATCATATTGGACATAAGGCTGGTCCTCGAAGGTAACAGTTTTCATGGTCTACAAGGAGTTTAGCTGACCAAAGAAGTCCAAATATGATTCCGAAGCAACGTGAGATGGATGGAATTGTCAGCCAAATTTATGAAGCCATGGCCACCAAAAAGTCTCTCCAATCAACTCTATTGGTACTATGTGGAGACCACGGCATGAATGATGCTGGTAATCATGGTGGTTCTGCTCCAGGAGAAACTTCGCCGGCTCTTGTCTTCATATCTCCAAAGCTTACGGAGATCAGCCGAGGCTTCATGTCCCCTGCTCTCTTCGAAGAGAATTTTCAGTACTATTCCACAGTCGAGCAGTCAGATATTGCTCCTACGCTAGGCGCACTTCTTGGATTTCCTGTCCCCCGAAATAACCTTGGGGTTTTTATTTCGGAATTCCTTTCCTTCTGGCCGAACAGTAAGATAGGTTTCATTCAATTGGGAATGAAAACGCTGACCTGAACTAGAGAACGACAGAACACAGATTCTTTTACGAAATGCAAGGCAGATCTTAAGTGTTGTCACTGCCACCTTTTCATCATTTGAAGGCGATGGACCATCACAGAACTGCGGGGATCTATCAGATAGTATTGATGAACTTGCTTGTGAGTGGAGAGGTATTGTTAGAAACGTCCCAGCGTCTGGAGAAGACCCAGACTTTGAGAGGTGGATTGGGGCAATTACCAAGGTCAGACCCACAATCTGGAAATTTTTCGCAGAGAACTAACTCTCCTTAGTGGCTGAAGCAGGTCCAAGAATTAATGAGCAGTACGGCTAGTAACTATGATGTGTCGAAACTCGTAATTGGACAAGCTGTTGCTGCTGTTGCTCTTTTTTTCTACCAGTATTGCAGCAGGTCCAACTGTTTTCAATGCCTTGCGAACCAGCTCTCCTTTCATTGCGACATCTCTCTCATACGGAATCATGATGTTCGCCAGCAGTTACGTTGAGGAAGAGCAACACTTCTGGTATTGGGCCACTACGGCGTGGCTAATGCTCCTTTGGATCAAATGGTAATTGAACATTCCACAATTCAAAATCATTACTTACGTATCTTCAGTAACCGCAAGCAGATTCTAAACTCTCGACTACTTGCTCTAAGCTCCATTACTATTCTTATAGTAATGCGGTTTGCAAGACGCTGGAACCAAACTGGCCAAAAATTCGCTGGCGAGCCCGACGTAGCTCGAATCTTTTTCTTCGAGCACAAAACATTCCTCTGGACACTAGTAACACTTACCTACCTATGGAACCTGCAATCACTGGCCACAAAAGGCTTCCAGCGCTTCAATCAAACAGCATCAACCGCAATCGCAACACTGCTAGCAACAGCAGCAGTAACATTCAAGCTCGCCTTCACCAACGAAGACTCCCCCGAGCTCATGGCCGGCATCGCGGAACTAATGGTCGGCGAAGAAATGGGCGTATCCCTTGTTACTCGCGCACGAATCGTTTTAATTGCTCTGGGTCTTGCCCTAGCATATACACTTGCCTCGAGCTTCAGCCATAAACGACCAAACCGTATATATACC
>QGMJ01000758.1:0-15709 GCA_007821545.1 Lachnellula subtilissima
CGAAGCGGGATTCACAATTCAGAAACCTGTCGACTGTTAGCTGAGTTGCAAGCTTTGAGGCTACTAACCTTCTAGTGGATGATCACGAGGTTTAATTACAAGATATAAGATGGAGGGGCTTAAGTGGCTAGTCACTTGAACTGGGGTGACGTAATAAGGGTTCATTTTGGTGCAGCGTTCGCAGAACTACATATACCAATATCTTATTCCAAGATGTCCAAAATCTACGTAAACCAACCCTGGACCATCTTCTTCCAACCCTTCGCATGCTCCTCGGGCGTCTCATTCGCAAGCACAGCATCAATACCCGAATACAAGTCCACCTCCATAGATGGAATAGCCCACTTCTCGTTCCAATGGAAGGCTTTGTGAACAAAGTAGATGACCAAGAAGATCGGAATCCCCACATAAGCCGTCAAGAAGCTAGACGCAGTGAAGCGACCTGGGAAGAATACATCGAAGCCGTTGATCAGGGTCAGGATGGTAAAGGCTACCATGGCGATCCAGGCACCGACTGGTTGTAGGAAGGAATGGTAAGGAAGATCGCTTTTGGGAAGACCTTGCGCACGGGTAGCCTTGTTGAATCGAATGTACACGATGGAACAGCAGATCCAGGAGATGAAGCCCGAAGTATTGGTCAAGTTCACGAACCATCCGAAAACAACGGAACCACTGCTAGCACAGTTCAAGTAGGCGAGGGGTGAGAACAGCGCTGCGGCAATAACGGCCATGTATGGAACACCCTGCTTTGTGCACTTGGTGAAGATCTTGGGCGCATTTCCGGCGACGGCAAGGGAGTACAGCGAGCGCGAGGACATGTAGAGGAAGGAGTTTCCAGAACTCCACGCAGAGGTAATGATAATAGCATTGATGACGGATCCAAGACCTGAGATACCTGCATCTGCGATACCAACGACGAAAGCAGAGGACTTTGCGCCAACACCACCGTCTGTAAGACGGGCGTCGTTGAATGGGCAGATGACACCGATTGCAAGGACGGACCCGATATAAAAGAACACGAGACGGTAGAAGTAGCGCTTTGCGGCTTTGGGAAGGTTACGGCGGGGCGACTTCATCTCTCCTCCAGTGACAACCAGTAGTTCAGGGGCGAAGGTCTACACATGTTAGCATTGGGAGACCAACTGAGCATGAGAACTTACGAATGGGAAAGCACTGAGCACTACCACTTCCACAAAGGCGATGAAACGACCCGTCTTTCCAGGACGAAGCCATTCGGTTGTGGCTCCTGGATCCTTCCAGTAATGGAAGCCTAGGATACCATGTTGCTTTGCTAGAATTGAATTAGCACCAACCTCTACTTCTGAATTCGGATTCACTTACGTCCACCACCCCAGAACAGGATGAATGACAAGATCAGGAGACCAATCATCATGAACACCTTGAGAGAAGCAAACCAAAACTCGGTCTCTCCGTAGAACTGAACAGGAAGAATGTTCAATCCCACAATGACGATAATGAAGATGGTAATCCAGACGGCAATACTGACGGGCGAGTTCCAATAATCGATGACTAAGCCGGCTGCTGTTATTTCATACGGGACCAGTATACCGAGGGAATAGAAATAGAGCCAGCCCATAGCGAAACCAAGACTGTTGGATACATTTCTGTGACCGTAATAACTCATGGTACCACCGCTGACTGGAAGGTAGGCGGCGACCTCAGTGATGGCCGTTACGACGAACAAGACGAGGATACTGAGAAGGACGTATGCCATGAGGATAAATAACGGGCCACCCTTGGCCAGTGTTCCACCACTTCCAACGAAGAGACCAGTTCCTATGAGGCTGTCAGACACCTATGCTTGGAACAAACAATTGACAATGAGTAACTAACCAATGGTCCCACCAAGAGCAATCATTTGGGCATGGCGAGCCTTGAGCCCTCTCTTGGTGTCTCTACGGTCCCCACCTCGGTATCGACGTGATGCGCCTCAGCATCCAGGGAGGAATCCTTCTCATCATTGTAGACAGGACTCGACTTGTCGTCGGACACGCCTATATGATGTTGGGTATCCATGGTGAAAAGAATGAATGAGCCTTGCTTTACGTAGGAAAGCAAAAGTCAAATGCAGATGCAGAAACAAAGAGGGAGGGGGGACATGCATGGGAGGAAGGGATTAATATATTACCCGGCCTGGTGTGAGGAGGTGGTGGTGGTGGTGGGTTTGAACTCGGGCGATAAGAGCAGCGTCGGCCTCGCCGTCATTCCTTTGCTTCCCCTGTCAGCCTGGGCCCTGCTCCAGTGCCAAGCAAGCCAAGTTGATTGCAGTGATATACAGAGCTATTCACATCACAGATTCACAATGGTAAGTAGCGTTGCTATAGATAACCTACCTAGGTATACTAAGGTACTTAGGTACCTACCTTAGCCACAGATAGATATGAATGAACCCCAGAAGAGGCATATAGACCCGCCATTCGGGAGAAGGCGCCACTAAGAAACCTTCTAGAACCTTTGAGGCGCCAGAAGCTGTTGATGGAAATGTTGCAATGCAGTATAGACGGGATGAGGATGGATGTCTGCCTAAGGTACCCACCTAGGCTAGGTATGTATCGGGTTAGCCTACCTGCAGTCAGTGCCTTAGTGTGCTTGTGCTGTACCTCTGTACGTACGGAGTATCTCCAACCCCCAGCCCCGTTCTCAATCCCCCCAGCCCAGTCCCTAATCTCTCCCCACCGAGTCTCGCAAGCCCAGGGCTGGGACTGGCTGGGGTAGGGGTGTTAGGATAACCCACCTTGATAGGGAAGACGATCGCTGCAAGGTAGTTCTACGGCGAGGTTTCCTATCTTCTACCAGTATCTGACGACTCACAAACAAACGTAAACCTCACCTCACTTCACCTCAAGGGGGTGTTATCTCGGTGCTGTTAACGCCACTGATCGATGCGGTCGGCGTGGCGTTTCAACATCACACCATACGATTCAGCTGACCTCACGTGATTGTGGCTTTTGTCTCAAAAGTCGTATCTTCGTAATCAATAATCAATAGTAGTAACAAGCCCTTCTTCACGTTTATAGAGGTCTCTTTCTCTATTCCGATTTCACCTGTGTTATCTAATTCAAGTCTCCCCCAGGATAGTGGTGTCATCACGTGGTTTTCCCGAAAGGTCATCGACTTGAATTCTTGCACTATCATCTTAAACATGTCTAGTGGAAAATAGTCAAGATAAAGAACAGAGAGGGTCCCGATTTACTTCCCAAGTAGGAAAAGTATCAAGTGTGAGCCGTCGGTAACCGTAACACCTACTGTAGTAGACAGCGTCCAACTCGGCGCTGTCATGTACTTTTCAACTTATCGAGTTACACCATATCATGGCCTTGGCTTTTTCACTAGACGCCCGCATATTCTCATTCTCATCGTGTCAGCGTGTCAGCTTGTCAGCGTGTGTAGTAGAAATTCGCAAATGTGTTGACACTGCATCCTGTTGTATCATCCTCCTCATCACTCTTTCTCTAGTATCTAGTATCTAGTACTTAACACGAAGAGCAGGTGTAGTATACAGGATATGTCTTGAAACAGGCAAAATTTTACTACCAGCTTCTGATTCTAGGGAAGTAAATTTAAGAAAGTACCAGGATTCAAGAAACTGCTAAATTTCACGGGAGGAATTAATAATTCCTACCAACCTACTACTCAAACCATCAGCCCTCAACATAGTTCTTCAAATCATTCGCCCAATCCTCAAACCTCGCAGCAATAACATCCCTCGTCCCATTCCACTGCAACAAATAAGCAAGGGGCCCTCCAAAAGTACCCCAGGTTCTATACTCCGTCTCAACCCCTCCACTCTCCGATACCACCTCTACAAGTTCCTGTACCCTCTCCGCTCGCAAAAGCCATTCCCCGCCAGGCATCCCAACAGTTTTCCACACGATCGACCAGCCAGCTCTCTCTCTCCCCTTGCTCTAGCTTTGCAATCGAAATAATGCTGTGATCGCTTGCCGAGAGCGTGGGGTCGGTGTCCTTCAGTCGGTTGTGGAATCTTGCAAGTATTCCAGTTTCCAGTTTCGTGCATGTGGATGTGGATGTGGATGAGGGTGAGACGATATCAACGCGAGGTACAAAAATGTTCCACTTCGGCCAGGTGGAGATATCGAGACTAGCTTCCAGGACTGTGGATACGGGAGAGCAGATGGTGGTTGTCGTCAACACTGTCCAGAGGCCATTCGTAGGGTATGTTGGGGTTGCAATAGGATCCACGATTCTTGACTCTGTCAAAGTTGATTTTGGGGACTTTTGCGTACATGTTGCAGCAGCCATGTTTTTTATAATCTTTCTTGGTCTTTGACGGGCGGGGTATCACAGGTATCTTGCGATATTCGATTCGCGAGGTCGCGATGTACCTTTATATCAAGATCTCACTCGGATGGAGATCTGACAGTTAGCCATTTCGGGAACCGTTCTGGAAAAAAGGGTCAGCGGCTTCAGCCTTATCCCTAAGATTCCTCATCATGTCTATTTGAGCTTTCGTCTCTTATCTAGCGGTTTTCAATGGTCACTAGACACCAGGATCTCACTTGATACGTTTACTTCACGAACAAATACATCTCTAGAGTTGAATTCGTACATTCATTATAATATCGCTCACGACGAAGAGGTATCAAGTACATCACTATGATCCTCCCTGCTGTCTCTCCAACGCCAGCAACTCCATGCTTTTCCTCAACCCCATATCATACAGTACAAACATACTCCGTAGTCCGTAACCCTTCCTTTACTTGCTAGCATTACTATGCACCACCCTCTCTCTTCGCATACTCGTCCTCGATCCTCTCTTCATACAACCTATCTGCTGCTTCCTCGGCCTCCGTCTTCGTGTGTGAGATAGTATTTGATGATGTTTGGGCAGTGCTGGAGGCTGGGGTGGAGGAGACTGAAGTCGCGTTGGATGGCTTCTCGGCAGCACCTGTTGCGCTTGGCATTTTGATGATTTGATTTGGAAAGCTTTTATTTGTCTTTAAATTGCTGATGTTATGTTCGAAAGTTGGTGAGATGCGGGGGAAGCTGATGGATTTTATCCCCTCTATGTGGCGAATGCTGTGGCGCAGCAGCAAGCTTGGACTTCCGTAACCTTGACTCGAACTGAGACCGTCTCATTATCCGGCGCGAATACCCCACAATTCAGGACTATCAACCACTAAAACAATGGGCATTGGACAGTACGTCAGATTATTCTTCTCTTCTTCTCCCAATTGCCATGAACTAACAGATTGTCGCCAGCAGTATATGGGACATCTTGGAGGAATATGAAGAGATTAAAAACATCGCCGACTTTGCGGCTGAGAGCCTCGCAAACGAAAAGCGACCATTGCGTATAGCCGTCGACGAACCATACTGGAGACACAAAAATGTCCAGCCTGAAGAAGCAGAGGAAATAAAAAGGAGTAAGAATCGTTTATTATATATGATTCGCTGAGTACTACTTGACTACCGGTAGGCTAACTTGTGGTACGTACCACGTTTAGAATATCCTGGCGCGAACCCAATTGAGAAGAACACATTGTACGTCCTCCTCAACGTTTTGCTACGCGGGGTTCAACTTGTGTTTGTATTTGATGGACCTGGCCGGCCTGAACAAAAAGGTCGACAACCATTTGATGCCGAAAACGAGCGAACTCCTCTGCTGAGAGAGTTGCTGGACCAGCTCGGTGTCGTTTGCTGGGACGCTCCCGGCGAAGCTGAAGCCGAATGTGCTCGTATGCAAATGCTCGGTCTCGTCGATGCTGTGTGGACTGAAGAAGCTGATGCTTTCATGCATGGGGGCGATGTTGTGATCAAGTTCCACTACGATGCTCAGAGAAGAAAGAGCAAGGATTATTTTAAAGTCTACGATCTCAACAAAATCCAAGATATTGAGCCATGTCTCGGTCATGAGAGCTTCCTATTGTATTCAGTGTTGACTGGAATGGATGGGACGTTCATGGAACTGGAGAACATTGGAAAAGACGAGTTTCTCGCAGCTGCCAAAGAACACTTGGGTATCTCTCTCTGGACTACTACACCGTCTAGTATTCTGAAATGGAGAGATAAATTGGTGGCACATCTCAAAAATTGCGGGATCAATTCCACTTTACCACGAGACTTTCCGAGCTATCAGAAGGTGGACGATTACAGGTCGCCGCTCGTTTCAAGTTACTCGACACTGATAGACGCATTTTCAGGCAATTGGGTCAAGGATATCGACGAGCAAGCTTTACAGAAACTGCTGATCGAAAAGTTTCTTTTTGGTGCTAAGGACTACGTGAAGTGGATCGTTCAACTTTTAGTGGTGAGAACTCTGATAAAGGAGTTTGTCAAAGAATCCACCGAAGCCGATGACGAAAATGGTGGCCAGGAACAGAGCAGCGAATGTTACGAGCTGAAACTTGCATCAAGCAATCCCAAAAGGTCAAAATCGCCTAGCCTTTTAAACGCAACTTTCTTAGTCGCTGCTGCTACGACGATAGATCTTACTGCTTGGGCAGAAGAAGACAACAAACATGCCAAGAAGGAATACATAGTCCCGGAGAGATTCACAGTCAGAACTCTACAGTGTCTTCTTGAGCAAGCCGCGATTGCTCGGCCAGAAGCGGACGAGAGCCTCAGAGCTCAACGATCGCCTGCCGAATCCAAAGCGTCCCCTATTGTTTCCAGGAAGCGACAGCAGAGTCCCGAGCTAGATGCAGATGCCAGTCCATCGAGAGCTTCCAAAATGGCTAAAGGTAAAGCACCTATACGTAACCCGATAAGCGAATTCTTTCAACAACAGCTACCCCTGCCACAGCTTTCAGATGGATCTCCAATCGCCTCGCTATCCGTAGAAGCTAAAACCAAAGCCAAAGCACCGGAAGATCCACAGCAAGCCGAGACGTCAAGCAGACAGGCAACCCTAAACATGAATCTGACAAAGTCTCATGTTTCCCACCCTTCATCTCAGTTGATTGCTAGCATGTCGAAACTACAAGAGGATGTACCTACTATAGGTGACTCGGGAAAGTGACCTCGAGATGTATCCCCAATTCCAGGCCCTTGTAGGCCGCCGCAAGCCCATCGAACGAGTTATATGGACCTTACTGGTGATGAAGACGTGCTCCGTTGCTTTTCTTATGGTTCCGGAGTCTGAATTGCTAGATGAGTGACTATGTTGTCGGCGTATGGAGTATCTTTAAGGAATTTCTAGAAGCACCACCCAAGCTTGCCTTTTTCAACCTGGCCTAACGGACAAAGGCTGGGAAATACAACATCAAATTGAGCCAATTGGACATCTTGACCTCGGTTCAAGATATGTTGCTTCGGAGTGTCTGTGTTATTCGAGTACTGAAGTTTTGGACACTGACACATCTACATTTGCAAGGCTAGACTTGATACTCTCGTAGTTGAGAAGTTATTTGATCGTGGATGGTCACGTGGATGGTCCACGTCGTTGGTTCTTTTGGTTCATGGACGAATAACGAATAACGAACTTTATATTTCAATAGCGCATAGTTGTTTCTTTCAAAAACCTGTCTTGGTTCAATATCAATCAATAGTCCCCGATTTAGTATTTTCCAATATCAGAGCCTCGATCTTGTCGCAACGAGCATCATCTTTACAAACCTCCCATTGTTTAGCGATCCAAGCTTCGATATCAGTGCACTCGTCTCCACAAGCCTTCAGAAGGCCACTCAGAACTTCCAAGATCTCACTCCGATAAAGCCCACTCGCAAGCCCAAACATAAACCTCCTTACCAATTCGTCAACTCCCATATATTTGGCTAAGTCTGCCCTCCCTTTCATCTCCAACTGTCGCGCTAAGAAAATATCGTCATCCGCAAGCCCCGAATCTTTCGAATAGAGTTTGTCGAGGCTAGCCGTGATGAGTGACGGGCCGAAAGCCTCGCAGGCAGGCACGGTGCGGGCGAACTGCCACTCAATAATACCAGTGATCGTATAATCCTCATTGACAAGGAGATGGTCCCCTTTATCATCGACATGCTTCAAGTAGAAGCTACTTGGCTCCTCTGTCTCTCGCGCAACTAATTTGGGTCCAGCTTGATCTCGAAGCGTCCGGAAAAACAGATACGCTTCTCTTGGATACTGGAAGTACTCCTGTCCGTCGGCGATTATGTCAAGGTGTTGTTCTGCTGTATTTGTGTAGTAGTCGAGCGCGGTATCGTATGGCCCGTGTTGCCCCAGACTTACGAAACGATCGCTAGCAATCTCGGACACAACTAGGTTTCCATCATCATCGAGGATGAGAGACCCCGCTTTCCGGAAGGGGTGTTTGCTAATCTCGATCAAGATGTCCGCGACTTGTGACAATACGTGCCGTTTTTGCTCTGGATTAGCAGTGTGGGCTTCATATGGCGCACCGGGTACGGCTTCCATGAATATATAGCTGACGCCAACCAGGTTATCGGGGTCCGAGGCGAGACCATATCCGAAGACCTTTGCAGTAGGTATCCCCTTGATTTTCTCGAGAAATCCCAGCGTGGCAAATTCGCTGGTAACCAGATATTCAACTAGCTTCGAAGGGATATCGCTGAAAGGTACCCTTGGAATCCGGACTATCCATTTCTCACCATCGTTGAACGTTAGCCAGGCATGGTAGTTTGCACATCCCATAACGGCACCCGATCCAAGATACTGCCCAGGCGTGAACGCACAGCCTTTGCCGTGATTGATCGAAGTAGCTGCGGCACAAAGTGCCTGGATGTTGGTTTTCACCAGGAGAGTGGTAATCTCGTCAGTGATTGTCTTCTCCCATGATTCATCATCGAGCTGCGTTGAATAGTCAGGAAATGCTTTTTTTGGTGCTTCGAGTACGGTAGCTCTGAATACCACTCACCTCAGAAGTTGGCAAGCAGAGATGAAAATGTCGAGCTTGATGTGTCGTACACAGATGCCGCATGCATGAAGTACAGCTTTTCCCACGAGCAGACGAGCGACCACACTGCTCGACAGAACAAGTAGCGAAGCGAGGAACCTGTTTCCGCACGAGAGAGGCGTTAGGAACTTTCTCACAGGTTTGTTGCATGATTGCCTCCTCCCGAGAAAGAACAAGTAGCCTCTCATCATCGGCCCATTCAACTAGGCGATCCTTGCGCCAGGTTTCCCACTCGAAGTCATCGACGCCACATCCCGATTCCGTGACAATACCCTTGAATACGCAGAGCGCTTCTGCCCAGGTTAAATTCATGCCCATACCAAGTGCAAATGTCAGGCGGCGGACTCTGTCTTCAGAATTCGCAAAACGCGTCAAGTGGCTTCCGTTGGCTCGTAATGCCTCAGCAAGTAACTTATCATCTTTGCTAGCCCTTACGTTGCCAGTGAAGATATCATCCATATCTGCCGTAACAAGTGAAGGGCCGAATGCCTCATAAGCAGGCACAATTCTAGCGAAGCTCCAATCAATAATGCCAGTGATATTATATTTCTCGTCGACGAAAACATGGTCTCCTTTGTCATCCATGTGTTTGAGATAGAACGGCCCAAGATCAAGGGAACTCTCAATGTCATTGAATTTGCCGTCAATTGCTAGCTTATGTAAATATCTGAAAATTAGATAGGCATTGACTGGATAGTTTATGAAGAGTTGATGATCCGAGATCAAGCTCAGGTATTGTTCGGCCCATGCCGAGTAATAGTCAGTGGCGTTGGACAAGGGTCCGATGGGAGACAGTGTCCCCGTTCGATCACCAGCAATTGGCCCAATGACAATTGAGCCACGCGAATCGAATGATAGCGACCCTATCTGTCTAAAGGGATGGCTGCTCAATGTGCTGAGAATTTGTGCTAAGTCTGTATAGACCTTGAGTTTATCTCCCTCGGACGGTTGCAATTGATTTAGAGGCTTGCCCAGAAGCTCATCAATTAGCATATACGCAACGCCAACACAATTTAGCTCGTCATGTCGAAAGCCATAGTGATGAAGTCTCGGTGCGGGAATACCGGCTGTTTCGAGCCACTTCAGAGTTGCACATTCACTCTCGAGAATTTGGTTGCTAAGGCAGTCTCCAAACGACGTAGAATTAAGACGTAGGATTCGGGCAAGCCAGATTGTACCATCGACAAAAACGATGCGAAGGTGAACATGCATCCCGCCCATTCGAGAGCGTCCTAGAGGATCCGAACTATCAAAGGCACACTCAATGCCTCCTCTGAGCCCCGAAGCAAGTTTCAGGAGCTGGTCGTTATTGACACTCCCGCGGAGCGATTCCAGCTCTTTGGTCTGTCCATCTTCCCAGGCGTCGTCGTCAAGAGGCTCATGCTACAGGGCGAGGGAGGTCAGTTGAGAAGACTGTGTAGAGTCCGGCGGACCATTGCGAAAAACTTACTTTGCAAGTATGCTGGGTCGACTCTCGGTGCCGATTGCAGAAATACGACTGGCAGCGTTCACAGTGACCAGTATCAATAACTGCCGGATTGCTGCACTTGGCGATGGAACAGGTCCAGAAGCGAGGGCTTTGAGTATGTAGGGGCATAGGTAAGGTCTAGTTATACGAACAGCGTCCGTCCTTTCATATCTCGTGAAGAGCGACGACTTTCCATTGCACTTACCCTGAATAATTCGCTTGATCATGGCTGGAAAAAGAAAATACAAGTACTTTGATTGGCTTAGGAGGTGAAGACCTGATTTTCCGGGCACGAGTTAGAGGCAGACTCGTCCCCAGAAAATTATGGTCTCCACCTGATAATTATATGTTTGTACGATGTGATGTGCAACCAAAACTGATTGGTGACTAAACGGACAGGACTCAGTTGTAAGACACGAGTTCTGAAACAACGAACAAATTGGAGCCAAACGCGACGACATCTCACACTTGAAAAGGCTATTAGCGATCCAGAGAACTTCAACTGGGACGCGACTTGATCTTTCTTCAGATCCAGATCATCAAGATGCTGTTTTCCCCTCGGCGATGCCGTGGCCTATCTTATCATCCTATCCACTACTCGGGCTGACAATTGTGGATGGCCGTCGAGTTTGGCAATCGCATCCCTTATCTTCCCTCGGGCAACGAAACAGCCATAATCTTAGAACCTGCATCTCCAGCAGATATCTCTTGTTGCCACATTCTTCTCTTCTCACAGCATATTTCAACCTGGAAAGCATGGCACCCTTGGCTGCACTATCTCGCATTTCTAGCAAACACCAAGAAAAGACCATCGCAGGGTCCATCCTAGGCAAATCTTCTCCACGGTGCGTTAGTGCGCCCCAAGGTAGTGGGGGATGGAGCGGGGTGTAAGGTCGAGGAAGGATTTTTTCCTCAGACTTGGATGCTTTTGCCCAGAATCAAATTCGCTTTGGGAGCTCCTTCCAACTTGGCGATAGTCTCTGCGTTATTTATTTGACCTTTTATTGTCGCTTTTGATTTCATTATCTCTCGCTCTGCAATTGGCATTCGATCTTCTTGAATTCTTAGCGGGGTAGACACATTATTTTCACGTCGAACCTCCATCCTCTGAGCGGCTGTCTCATTTGCCCACAATGGCCTCTTCAGGCGTCGATATTCCTGGTTCGGCCATGGCAGAGTACGAGGTTGCAGCTGCTGAGAAGGAAAACGCGCAATTCAGCAAAATGATGCACGAAGAAGCCAAATTCCAGTCGCCAACTTACCAGGACTCCGACTCGATCGAAGTCACGGTTTCCTACGACTCGACTCACAGACAACTTCGTCCGAGACACATCCAACTGATCGGTATTGGTGGCACAATTGGAACTGCTCTGTACGTGTCAATTGGACATGGATTGCTCAATGGAGGACCCGGTAGCTTGTTTATGGCCTTTACAATATGGTATGTTGATCCTAGCGAGCAGCGTTCCGAGGGCAGAAGACAAATGAAGTCTCCATGCCTGCCCCAAATCAACTCCTTTCGATACGCATGATCTAAATCTCATGCAATTCTGTGATAGGTGTACATTTATTCTGGCCGTTACGAACGTTAGTGATCTGCCAACGCGCCTCAGCCCAAAGCATCTTCTAGTCTAGAACTAATAAGTCCGTTTAGTGTATGAGTGAAATGGTCACCTATCTACCAATCAGTTCGCCATTTATTCGATTTGCTGGCCGCTATGTTGATGAGGCTTTCGGGGTTGCTGCCGGTTACAACTTCTTCATTTTTGAGGCGGCTCTTGTTCCCTTCGAAATTGTCGCATGTAATGTGATTATCCACTACTGGTCCGACGCTGTACCAGCTGGTGGCATCATTACAATTGTCGTTGTGCTCTATGGGTGGGTATTCCTACTTCTTGGAAGCCCCAACTCTAATCTTGAAATCAGGATCATCAATCTCTTCGCTGTAAAGTTTTATGGAGAATCGGAATTTGTGAGTAACTACCCGAAACTGTTTAGAATTCCTCTCATGGTTTCTAGTGGCTCGCAATGGGCAAAGTCCTCCTAATCGTCGGCCTCATTATCTTCACATTCATCGCCATGGTTGGAGGAAACCCCCTGCATGACAGATTTGGTTTCCGATATTGGAGTACACCTGGCTCATTCGCAGAGCTCTACAAGACTGGAAATCTGGGCAGATTCCTAGGTTTCCTACAATGTCTCATACAAGCCTCGTTTACAATCGCTGGTCCAGATTACGTATCCATGGCGGCAGGGGAGGCTGAGAATCCACGAAAAGTCATGCCAAGAGCCTACAACGGCGTCTTCTACCGTCTCACTGCATTCTTCGTACTCGGAAGTTTGGCAGTAGGAATTCTGGTGCCATACGATGACAAGGAATTGACAGCTGCTTTCAAAAACGGTCTCCCAGGAGCAGCAGCTTCTCCATATGTCGTTGCGATGAACAGGCTCAAGATCAAGATTCTCCCAGATATTGTCAATTCTATGGTTCTAGCATCCGCTTTCTCCGCTGGAAACAGCTATGTCTACTGCGCTAGTCGTTCGTTGTACGGTCTAGCGCTTGAAGGAAAGGCGCCCAAAGTGCTCAGAAAGTGCACCAAGTCTGGGGTCCCCATCTACTGTGTCGGTATCACGCTCGCTATTTCCCTCTTATCCTTCTTGCAAGTCTCGAACAACTCCGCAGTAGTTTTGACCTGGTTCGTCAGTTTGGTTACGGCCAGTCAGCTCATCAATTTCTCCGTGATGGCGTTTACGTTTATTTGCTGGAAGCGAGCTTGTGATGCACAGGGCTTTGATCGGAACTTGCTACCTCATAAGAGCTTTTGGCAGCCTTTCAGTGCTTATTATGCGCTTACTGGCTGCTTTATCATGACTTTTGTCGGTGGATATACAGTATTCTTGCCAGGTAAGTTCTCATGACTTTCCCCCAAATATATAGATGGATTTCCTAACATTTCACAAGGTCAATGGGACGTCCCCACTTTCCTCTTCTCATACCTGATGATCGCCGTATTCCCCGTCATCTTTATCAGCTGGAAACTCCTGAAGAAGACCAAGTGGCTGAAGCCGCATGAAGTTGTGCTTCGAACGTCGGAAGTCGATGATATTGAAGAATATACGCGGAACTATGTGGAGAGGGCCCCGAAGACTAGATGGCATGGTTATGTGGATAAGATATTCTCTTGAACTTTGAATTTGAGGGATATGAGAACAAAAGATGATGAATAGATTATAGAAAGTATTAACCTAGAATATAGAATATAATACAGATATAAGAAGAATTATACCCCATACAATACTCGGGTTTGCTAGTTGAATGGGGAAATCGGTGGCCTTGTAGAGGTCACCCTTAGCAAGCGGTGTTCCACCTCCGTCCGACACTTCACGCCAATCGCACGGGATACAATCAACAACAGATACAGATAGAGTCTTCTTGACTCGGCCCCTAGTTCAATGTCACCGAAAACAGTAATCTTCTCATCCAGGCAAGACCCACAAGGCGGTTTTTCACATCATTGGCTATTCGCAACTACAATCTACTTACGAAACCAGCTTACCTACTAATAATCAACGGGCTTCGCTTCGTCCGACAATCATCTACAGATAGTAATCATCACTTCATAAACCTTTTATATAAAACGCAATCGTCACCTTTGCCATCCTATACACAAAGTTGTGAATTAAATAAATCCTCTCAAATCAGAATAATAACCTTCTATTAATCATTTTATATTTACCTTCGCATATTTACGTCGAGATGACGACTAGAAACCCCGCGCCCTCCTACGACGAGAACCCAGGCAACAGCGCAGCGCTGTACGGCGATAAAGCGCTTTACAGGAAAATTGGAACACTGTCTGAGGATGCTGATCGGAAGACGCTGGTTGAGGGGTTTGAGATTCCGATAAGGAGTGGGAGGGCTTGGGTTGTGAAGAAAGGTATGTGTATTATGTATGGCTGGGTGTTTCGAAAGTGGGAGTGAGTGTGAGTCGAGGAGGATATCAAAATCATTCACTCACTCACACTCACAATTAATCTTGTCATTGAATTATTTCCGTTTCGCATTTAATGGTACTATCTATCATGATGAGAAATGCATAGCTGACGATTGTTTTTGTTCTGTTTCTTATACAGGACAACTCTGTACCCTTAGCACACCCCATGGACCTCAAGTCGGGGATCTGAATCTTTTCTCCTTGGCTAATCCACGGGAGCGCTTCTGGGCTTCGCGGACGAAACAGCTGCATGCTTCGCATGTGTCGGTTGGGGATAGGCTGTGGAGCTGCTTGCCGTATATGAGGCCTCTAGCTACGATTGTGGGGGATAGTCTAGTGAGTTTTATCTTGCTTTTGAGGCTGGGCGGTTTGAGACAGAGTGTGGCTAATGCTGAGTAGAAGGATTATGGTGTTGATGGGGTGGGGGGAAGGGTTCATGATTTGCTGGGGACGAGGTGTGATCCTTATGGTAAGTATAGTACCTTAAGTGCCTTGGCTTGAGAGTAAAATGGGAATGAAGGAAGGGAGAAGGCAAAGAGCTGATGAAGGAATAGTGAATAAGTTGCTGAGCGGGAATGATTTTGATCATCATTGCCATTCGAATCTCACTCGAGCTGTGATGCCGTTTGGACTTACGGAGGCGGATGTTCATGATGTTATTAATGTTTTCCAGGTCACTGGGCTGAATAGGGATGGGAAATATTTCATGTGAGTTGTCTTTTCGCTATATTTTGAGATGATGGTGGACTGGGTTTTGACTTTGGGTAGGGAGACTTGTCCTGCGAAGCCTGGAGACTACTTTACTTTCTTTGCAGAGACGGACTTGCTGTGTGCTATGTCGACTTGTCCGGGAGGTGATTTGTCGGTGTTTGGATGGGGTGAGGACTCGGCGAAGAGGATGCTGGATACGTGCCGGCCTTTGGGAGTGGCGGTTTATGAAATGAAGGAGAGAGATGAGGTGTTGAAGGGATGGAAGGAGAGCGAGAGGCCAGGGTATAACGGTGTGCATGGGCTCAAGATGCCCGTATTTGGGGAACAGGCGAAGTAGTTTGTAGGATAGGGGTGAAAACTATCATTTCTTGAAAATCATTCCCCACCCTTCAACACCACTCATATCAACTCCAAGCTCCCTTAACATATCCCAAACAACAGTAGTAACCGTATCAAATACCGGAACATCATGCTTCTCTTCCCAAAACGTCACTCGTTGTGCCGCAATTAGATTAGTACAAAACGTAGTCACCGCCTGCAATCCACCAATACTAATAACCTCCTGTACCATCCCATCCAGCACTTCCTCTCCAATATCAGCAATAGCACTATTCTTCTCAACCCTCAGATGCTTCTCCCCCACAATCTGCACCCCAATCTTCCCATAAT
>QGMJ01000759.1:0-15647 GCA_007821545.1 Lachnellula subtilissima
AACGGATCCTCAAACCTCAAAGCCACCAAATAAACAGCCAGCACCTCAAGCGTCAATAACACACCAGCCGGCTTCCCAAACAGCAACGCCGTGCCCAAAAAGCTCATCGTGCTGCCATAGTACATCGGCGCACTACAGACATTAAACGGAAACCCGGTAACCATGTCATCCATCAAGATGCCGAAATAATCACCCAGGTAAGTACCTGTGACGCCCAATGCCCACATGGATGATATAACAAGCGTGTTGCCAGCGGCGAGGAGGGCGTACGCAATGTAGGTTGCGGCGGGTGTTTGGAGGGCTGGGTGGGTTGGCTGCGAGCGGAGCGCGCGCTCGTAGAGAAAGTCGCGGAATATACCGAGGGAAAAGATGGTTACTGCAAGGCCGTAGCAGGCATATCGTGACTTGCCGCCCGCGAGCTTGGTGAGGACCTTGTTGTGGTATTCTGCGGTCATTAGAGGTGCTCGTTAGTAAGGTGGGAGGAGTTGGGTATGTATGTACCTTGTCGGGCTACGGTGCTACAGGACGTTAGCTATTGTGATAATGAGGGATGAGGGTGTATTTGGACGTACTTCCAAAATATGGGGTTGAATGCAATTGATGCTGCCGCGACTGTGAGGGGTTAATAACTGTTTGAATCGCAGAATATGTTTGCATATACGTACTTGCAAGAGACTTCTGGTCGAAGTCAACCAGAGGAGTATTGTTTCCCAGAAAGCTCGTCATGATTGCGAACTGAAATTGAGGATTTGGAGAGGGGAAAGTTGTAGAGAAGGTTTATGAGAAAGGTTGGTGGTTGTTGTTCTTCTGGTTCTAGTTCTAGACAAATAGAGTGAATAAATTGGGCGAATCACGAGCTCCTCTGCAGCCATGACGTTGAGAAGCGAGGTCAGCACGCAGCAGAAGCCTCACCACCACACCCTTTTCCAAAGTTTAGAGTAGATTTAGATACAGCTTTCGTATAATCTGTAATGAGGTAATAGCAAGAATGCCCCTCTGGTAGATGAGCTTTGAGTTTCTAGTCCAAAAGCCATCTTCACAAGTTCACTCAAGAAGTACCTAGGTAGGTAGGTATAATTGGAAGAGGCGATCCCCCTTTCCACTGCGGGGAAGTTGTAAGCGAGCGATTTGCAGGTGAATGTCCGCGTAAGGTAAGTAAGTATTTGTTATTCTTCGAGTCTATTCCTCGCTATGCTTTATTCTATACAATGCGTGTCTCAACACTCAAAATACTTTCAGATGCCGCATAGCTAACTTTAGTAGTGAGTATACATTAGCGGCTCAGATCATGGGGTTATGTTTGTTTGCGATGAAAGTGATGCCAGCATTGAAGCTTTTTTGCAGCCGCGGTCTCTTTGTCAAAACTCGCCCGCTTCGTTCTCGCTCTCCGACGTGCATTCTCGGCTGGGCTGTCCTACTGCCGCCTTGTCCTGGTCTTCTTCGCAGTGGTCGCGGCGTCCTCTTCTTCTTCATCCTGGCCCTTCTTGAGATCCTCGGTCAGGCACCATTCATCCTTGTCGTACCAATCTTCACCATCCGACATGTCTCGATTCGCACCAACATGTCCTTCAGCCTTGCACCATTTCAGCACTGACTTCCGGGCGACCTCCGCGTGTAATAGGCCCTCATATAATTTTTGCAGACCGCGACAGACTTCATCCTGCTTCTGTATGTACAGCTGTAGCAGCCTCCTAGTCTCCTCTGCTTCGTGTGGGGGTAATCCCACATCTCGATCCGCTCGAGAGGATTCCGATGCTAAGAAATAGGGGTGTATGGATGGCTCATGGTTGGACTCCGGCGTCATCGATCTGGTTCTAATGGACGCGGTATTATCAGATGCTGCTTGAGCCTGAGCTCGCGTTCTCATCCGGCGAGGAACTGGGAGATCCTCTGCATCATCCGCTCCTCCTTCTCCGTCCATCTCCACATCGTCATTGGGATGTTCCGAGTCATGTGTCGAGTCATCCACTGCCTCATTTTCTTGCGATGTCCCTTCTGCCACGACTTCCGGGGCCTTCCCATTTATTGAGATACCGATTCCATTTTCCCTAGGACTATCTCCTGTGGCGTCTGTTGCTTTAGGAGCCTCGGCGAAAGGATTTGCTGCCTGTTTGCCATTATGTCCATTGTCTACGGGACCATCCACAGGTGTCATGATGGCATTTTCTTCCTCGACTGCAGCTTCAGTGAGCTGCTTCACAGCTTCCATCCCAGTATTTAGAGAATGGGCGTCTGCAGTCAAAAATCTGGCCCGTTGCTCGATATCGTCTGATATCAACGTCCCAGTAGAAGCCTGGTCCACATCTTTCGAGACAGCTTTTCTAAGCATTATTGCTTGCTGCTTGTCCTGGTCATCAAAAAATAGGGAGAAATCATCGGCTGTCTCCACGCTCTCGCAGGGTATCCAAGTGCTATCGCCGCTCAGTCTCGTCAAGAGCTGCTTCATCTTCCAAAGAGTCGCCTTCTCCTTTTTTACCATATCCCCGATATTTTGCGTGAGGTCTGTGAGAACTCTCGAGGTAAAGGGCTTTGATAATGTGGGATGATTGGGTAAGTCGGAGGGAGATGTAAGTGGCTTGAAAATCGCTAGGGAGTTGTTGTCAGTGATGTTTTTAGAGGGTTAATTGTATAATCTTACTCTCAATCTTGACTTCGGAATATGGGTTATTCTCAGCAGCCGCCGCCATTGCATTGTGTGCCCTCTCGTCGTCGTCATCGCTGTCGACTTCGTACCCGTCTTCATCAATGAGTGGAGGATTTCGACTTATGATATCTCGAGAGTAGCCGGCGTGCTCGATTTTCTAGGTACCCTATCAGTTTAAATTCAAAATGCCATGCTCTCCCTGGACATCATTGGCGCACCTTTTTATATACTTGCGGACCGTTTGGCGGAGCTAATTGCCCTTCGTGAACAAATCTCGACTTCTTCCTTAACTTATTCCCCCGATTCGTAAGGTGCTCAATCGAACTATCGGACTCCTCGTCTGTGCCACAACGTACCATTAGCATGCGATATTTTGTTGAAAGAGAGAGAACTTCTTGCCGTAGGCTTTTCTTTTCGCGGCCCTCTTCATGCCTACGATGGTATTCGCGATCTGTGCCGCTTGAGCGGCCATGATGACAACTTAGACAAGGCAGAATCCTCGTAAGTGATCTGTAATACGCGACCGCTCGATAAGGGCCTCTTGAAGCAGCTCGAAGGTTGGGTTGAGGTAAGTTGGCGATCGCATGCAACTGTCCGCGAGTTGAGGGGTCCTTGTGGATGGTTGAAATACGAGAGAAGGGGCACTGCGATAGTGTTTCGGCTGTAGCAAAGAATAGAAATTGTGAAATTGAGTAACGCGGGCCCAAGGCTGATGGGTAGGAAGAGGAAATACTGCAGCTACAAGTGTGTTGTGTGCACTGGTGAAATCAACAATTGTAAAGAGTTGCCAGGCAGCTTGGGCAAGGCTGTCGTAGCGCGGCATTTGCCGGTCGCAGAATGACGCGCTACAGGGGTACCGAAGCGGACGGCCCAAGTACGGGAGAGACATTCATATTTAGATACAGTATTGATGTAGTACAAGTACAGACAACAACATCATCTCAAACCTCCTAATGTGCCATAGTAACGCCTTCTACCATTGTCTATCTTCTCGTACATGATCTGTATAATCGACTGTACCTCACCCCTCCTCCACCTAACGAGCCATATCAAATACAATACCTGCCCTACAATACCCCCTTCAGATCCCTGACCTGAGCATTCCGAGTCAAGCAATCGTGGGACCTACACGTTCTGCTTATGGAGTCTTTGGCGGAGTATCGCCATGGACGGGTATCCGCCTGCCTATATTGCCCATAACCTCCCACTTCTGATCGTCTCTGGACTCGGCTCTGTGCAGGAAACGTCAGCCTCGAAATCTGGGATACGAATAACCTCGGAGATACCCCCAGTAGATACTGAAGATGCGGAAAGGTTGTTGCGGCATTTCAAGCGGAGTGATGCTTCGGATCTGTCATGGAATGGGCGGGAGCATACTGGGAGAAACAAATTCAGGGTGAAGGCCGTTGGAAGGGTAGCTTAGTAGACCGATCCTCTCACTACAGTATCAGTCACTGAACCTTGAATAGGACTATTGCCTGCCAACTCGCAGCGCTTCTCTTCCTGAATCATCTCTACCACTCAGTCCAATTTCAAGATCGATTGTACACTCCACGTTGTCACCTCTCAGTCCAGGGTCCCCGCTCTTCCCTGACGGCTTGCTTGACTCGTTATGGGTTGAGAAACACCAAGAGCATGTCCCCAGCGCATATCTCTGTTTCTATACCTTCAGCTCTGATCCAAACTTGACGACAAAACATGACAATCAATTAAAGACGGACATAAACAACATTAGGAATACATTGAGTGGGTCTGGTTATAAAAGTCGTCTTATAGTTGGGCTTTTGAGCGAAAAGTCTATTGTCCAATCTTCCGATGTTGAAGAACGCCTTGCCAATATTCGTAAACATACAGGACTTGACTCCAAGACCTCTTTATTCTTCTTGCCCCCTCAGTCCTCCGGGGTGGAACTCCAAGCATTCGTGGAAACTATCCTCTCAACAGTATACCCACTATCCGTCGAATATTATCGAGACTTAAGTAAGCATTCAAGAAGGAAACGCAATAGAGGCATTATACCTCCACCTACCGCTCCTCCAACTTCAGGGACATCTCAGACGTTATCCAGCCAGGGGTGGAACGTTCGCTATGACTTCAAGCTTGGAGTATTTGCCGAGTTTCGGCAGGAGATGGATGCTGCCGTACGTTCTTACGAAAGTGGTTATGAGGGATTGCTCGGCCCAGATGTCTCAGAAGCTATCGCAAGCTGGAGTCCTCGATGGAACGAGGCACGACTGCTAGCTGATGCTTTTGCCTTCCGTATCTTGAGGTGTCTACTATGGAATGGCAACTCGACAGCTGCCGTCCGCAGATGGCAATTACATCGGGAGCGGATCCGTGACTTTGTTGATAGGCGAGGTAAGGGATCTTCTACATACGGATGGGAGGCATGGGAAGCTCGATGGGCCACTCTGATGGCTGAGATGATCAAGAAAGTTTTTATACCTGAGTTCAACTCGTCCAACACTACTCTATATCTACCAACAGAGAAGGCAATTGCAATAGGAGAACGAATTCACCCGTGGGAGCTCCTTCACCATCCAGGATACTGGTACTATATGGCTTCAAAGCACCTTATTGCACGTCGCAATTTGGCCATGGCAATACCTGAAGAAGATCGATCACCTCCCGGATTCTCTCCAGCTTCAACAACTGCAAGCAAGGCATACACATACGATACGTATCTGTGCCCAGATCCCCACGAAGAGAACCCATTACCCGGTCGTGAGGGTGTCAACCACTCGGCTCTTATCATAGACAGCTTGTCGAAAGCCATTGCCGAATTCGATCAACGGAGTCAGTACCGTCTCATACAAGAACTACAATTGATATCTGGAAAGGAAAGCATGAAAGTAGAGGCTTGGGATGATGCATTAAGGATACTCCGCCCTCTGTGGCAAAATATGTCATATCGAAAAGAGGGCTGGTGGAATGCCGTTGAAGAGATATCATGGGCTTTCAGAAATGCCGCAGCGCACGCAGGTGATGGTGGATCTGTAGTTACGGTGGACTGGGAATTGATGAACAGAAGCAAGTAATACTGAATAGAAACATAGATCTAATACTGACTTTTCCAGGCTTCACTTACCATCCCAAATGGCATTACAATCTTTCTAGGTCGCTAGAAGGTCTCGATGCTGTGAAAAGCAAGCCAGTGGTTGTACTGCATGATCGCGAAGTCCACTCTTTCCTTTCCGCCGCCTTCACATTCGAGCATGCGGAGGGCAAAGTTGGAGAAGGCTGCCCTTCACAATTAGCAATCACTTCGTCAGCCATTCAAGCATCGGCTCCAGTGAGAATATCCGAAATAAAAGTCGAATTTGAGGGCACTATGAAAACTCTCGTCTTGCAACATACTCCCAGCGATCGAGATGAAGCTGGAAAGCCTCGCGCTATGCTATACAGCAAAGTAAATTTAGTTGATGAGGCACGAGATGGGAGACCAACCCAAACCGGCAATTCGGATCTTACGTTACGACCAGGTCAGACAAAAGTTTTCGAATGTAGTAGTCTTTTGAGAGAAGCTGGAGAGGTTAAAGCTGTTTCTGCTACCTTCACCATCACATCAGAACAGTTCGACTTAGACTATGTCCATACTTTTGAAAGCACGCCTGCTCCAGATATATGGTGGGGCGAGCGCACAGTGAAGAAGCGAATTGCTCGGCCTAATGCTTCATCAGTTTTAATCCTCCCTAAGCCTCCCAAGATGGAGCTTCGATTTGTCGGGCTTCAAAAGCATTACTACACAAACGAACCTATTATTTTAAGACTGAATGTGCTCAATGAAGAGGACGACGACTCTATCGCGAATCTTGAGGTTTGCTTGCTCGGTGAGGGAGCACCACTACCCACACTGAAACTCTTCTCTGAAGTTGCATCTGAGGAGAGTGAGAAGGGGAACGAGTTGACGGGAACTCCACTTGGCAGGATTGCAAGCTCAGCTTCGACAACCGTAGAAATTATCATTCCTCCAGTTGATCTACCGGCTATCTACGAGTTGGCCTTGAAAGCTTCATATAACCTGGTTTCCGACATTGAAACGCCGGTATCCCGTGCCTTGGTCATGCAGTTGGAAATAATAAGTCCTTTCGAAGCCAACTATGACTTCTCTCCTCGAATACATCCCGACCCCTGGCCAAGTTTTTTCACCCACCAAGAGGTGGTGCAGGATGAGGCCAATGAGCAAGCAATCAAGGCTCATGGATTAGCACAAAAATGGTGTTTGACAGCCCGCTACGCTTCCTTTGCTACAGACGAGTTGATAATCGAGGACATGGGCGTCGAAGTATTAGGCGTGAACGGTGGAATTACCTGCACTACTAGAAAGCTCATGGCAATTCCGGAAGACGGCCTCAAAGTTACCCCCAAGAGCCTGGAGGAAGCTCTCTTCGATGTTTTTACTCAAAAGCTCTCCCTCGATGATCGTGGAACCGCAACTCTCGACGTCTCTCTAGCAATAAAATGGCGGCGCGACGCAGAAGGCTCCTCTTTGAACATATCCACACTCGGAGTACCTCGCCTGCTAGTATCAAGCAGTGAACCCCGCGTCCTCGCTGCCGTTTCCTACTCTGCGAATACTCCCTCGATGATACACTTCGACGTTACGATTGAGAATCCATCGAACCACTTCCTTAGCTTCGGCCTGACCATGGAACCCAGCGAGAAATTCGCATTTTCCGGTATCAAGCAATCAACCCTGCAGCTAGTACCCCTAAGTAGAAGGACGATGAAGTTCAGGCTGCTGCCGAGTATAAGAGGTGATTGGATTGGGCCGATTCAATGCGTGATTAGGGATAGGTATTTTCAGAAGGTGTTGAAGATTGCGCCGACGGAGGGATTGCGGATTGATAAAGAAGGTTTACTGATTTGGGTCCCCCCCGAGGAAGAGTTATGATGAGTAGATGGCTGGTTATGATTATACGATAGATGGATAGATGATTAGAATCAGAACATGTTCAGGTGCACCTGATTGATCTACCTATGTCAATAGTACAGACCTAGTCCTCCGACTTGCAAACCCCATACGCGTGACACCATTGCCTCTGTGACAAGGTGAACTGCAATTCTCAATCTACTGCATATGAGGTAGGTGAGAGTGTAATTGAGTAGGTACTGATTGGTGTATTTATATCTTAAAAAGGCTTAGCTAGCGTCTCGCATGTCAGGCCGTAGCCGTACCAAAAGGTATGACGTATAATTCATACTGTACCCCACCAGCAATCCACCCTCAACAACTACAAATAAATGCCATCTCCAACCACAACATCCACAACAGCCTCCCTCACAACAACAATCACCCTACTCGTCCTCCTCGTTTGCTGTTTCTTCCCGGCCGCATTCCACGCCCTTTGGTCCGTTCCCCTCTCCGTCCTCACACCATCCACCTACATCCCGCACCCAATTCCCTCCCCACCAGGCACCATGTCCTGGTTCCAGAAAACCGTGTCCCTCCCCCCCAAATCCCGCGGCAGCTACCTCATAACCGACACCATCGAGAAAGAACTGCCCGAGCTAAAACAATACAAAGTCGGCCTGCTGAACTTGTTCGTGCAGCATACGAGTTGCGCGCTGAGCTTGAATGAGAACTGGGATGAGGATGTTCGTGCGGATATGAGTGATGCGCTCGATAGAATTGCGCCGGAGGATAGGAAGGGGAGTTTGTATAGACATAGCGCCGAGGGACTTGATGATATGCCTGTTTGTATACCTGTCTTCTATCCTCTCTTTTCAAATGTTCTCGAAATGGGGAGGGTGTCTAGATGGCAGCTAATTAATGATCTATAGGCACATATCAAGAGCGCGCTGATTGGAGCGAGTGTCACGATTCCGATTAAAGATGGGCGCTTGGCGACGGGGACGTGGCAAGGCATATGGTATCTGGAATTTAGGGCTAGTAAGCATTCGAGGAAGGTTGTTGCTACTATTCAAGGGGAGAAAAATGCTTGAGGTTCTGCTTTTCAAGGGCGTGGAGTTTAAGGTTGGAAATCTTGCTAGGGCTGGTAGAATGGGAAGTATATGATAGCGAATGAAGGGACATTTCACAGATGCAATTGGTGATTTGATAATGCCGGAGTTCTGGTTTGAAGCTTTCTTTCAGACGCTACTGCTCTAACCTTCTTTTTATTGTTATATAAGCTGGTGTCCCTGCAAGGGAGATCACAAGACAATCCATATTGTGCTGCTCAAACACTAACCTAGAATCTCCTGGCCTTGCTTTAAATGCTTGTGGTGGAGGACGGAGTTTCCGTCATTCGCCGCTGTTGTCAAAGCTCTAGCATGAGCTATATAAAATTAGCTGTTGTCAAGAGTGTAGTTACTGTGAATCATGCTTTGGTGTCATAAGTCATACGACAAGAGGACAACAATATTTACCTTACCTTATGTTGGATTACACACAAGCCGCCTTGCAGCAAAGATATCGCATCAATGATGCTTGGTTCATTCTTGTCATTGGATGTGTCGTATGATTGATGTTTACGCTGCGAGTTGTAAAGGATCCTAGGCAAAATGTTGAATACCTTCGAGATGTACTTCATATAGTCTCAAGACTCAGTTTACCAATCATTGTACACAACATGCTAAAGAGTGTAGCAAAGAAATCAATGCGGAAGTGAATGCCTCGCCTCCCATTTCCTTCCCCTCACAAAATTGCCAAAAACAAGCAAACAAGGTCTCGAAACACTTGATTAATCCCAAGTCTCCAATCTCTAAAAAAAATCAAATAAAAAAAAGTGCAAAACCTTGAGATCAACCGCAGTTGACCACAGGAGAACCCCTAGCAAGCCTGCATTAAAGGGGTTTTACAATTCCTACTTGCCCAACACAATTTGCTCTGACCCACTTAGCCAAGTGGGCGCCTTTTGTGTTTGACGACAGATTGTGTGCTAAATTGATATAAGAGGTATATTGATTTTATGCTTTGGCGCCGAAGATTTAGCGGTGTTGTTGTGGGAGGCTGGGCTGTGTTGAGTTGAAAGTACTGCCTGGTGTAGCCGTCTTGATACTTTTACCAACCACGGAGTATTGACTTCCAATGTTCAAAGCTTGAGATTGTCCTTCACTTTGGTTGGGTAGCTATGAAGATCTATTTGAATACTATGAACCCTTTATATCTTACTCTTTGGAGGCTGTTTTAAAGGTCCTCCTACCTGCTTCTGCCATTCCTCTGACATAGTTTGCTTCTCAGGCAAGCTCTTCTTTGTCCAGTCCTCATACGCCTTCCTTTCAGCCTCAAATCTTTTCACTTCCTGCCCAAACCAAGCTGCTGCTGCATCCGCACACCGTTCACTCGCTTCCATTGCAATTAAGTGTCCATACCCCTGAAGTGTAACCTCCTTCACTCTCCCTTCTTTCACACCACCACTGCCTCCTGGTGCGTTGCCAGTGATCTCCATCTTCTCTTGAATCAAGTCGGGGGAAGACATGGCGCTCTTATCTCCAAAGATATACAACACGCTTGGCCTCAATTCACCCAGCCGTCGCAGGAGAGCTAGCGGTTCGGGACGATACAGAGGGTATCTCCTCGGCTGTTCCAGATTTATATCCGGAACCATATCTCTTCGCAGAATCATCGAGCCATCTGGACTTATGCCATCCCAACTTGGCCTCATAAAGGTGAAGCATTCTTGATGCTTCGTCGTACTCAACGTTGCGCTTCCGTATTCATCGGGGTAGACTCTAGAAGGCGTATCTCTGATTCCGAATTGACACCATCGGTCGAACACTCTTCGGTCCCACGATTGGTAAAATTTTGATTTTGCAAATGCGGCGATAGCTTCAGCGCGGGAGGGCCAGAGATCACGGCGGAATGTGGAGGCTTGGACAGGGCTCGGTCCGCTTGGGGATGAGGAATGTGACTGAATGACCGGATCCATAAGAACGACGGTGGATAATAAACGCGGATGCATAAGTGCGACGTTGCAGAGTATGGTGGCTCCGAATGAATGTCCCATGCCTACGATTGGCATGGGCATCTGGGACCGAAATGTGTTGATCATGTGCAGAAGATCTCGGCCATGGTCCATCCATGATGCTATGAATAGTCAGCAAGGTTGGAAATCTTCAACTTCTAGATCGCCAACACTTACGATCGTTTCCAAGAAGCTCCTCGTTTAAGACACCGCTGACTCCTTGATGAGCTACATCGGCTATCCAGATGCTTCGTATCCGAAAACCGTTGGCTTTAGAGCGGGCATGTAAATCTTCCCATAGCGGCTCATATAATTCCTGAACGCATTAGTTAAAGTGTTATAGCTTAGACTTCAGAGGGGTTACCTTTGGAAAGCCATTTGCGTGAGCCCCGATGATCGTGATATCACCCGGCTGGGGGTTTGGGTTGTCCACAGGAACATACTGTTTGATTGCGAGGTGCAATACTTCTTCTTGAGACTTTGATGTAGCTCTAGAATATTCCCGAATATGCTGGCATTCTAAGATATGCTCCTTTATCTCAAAGACTGGAGATGGCATACTTGTTCAGGAAAATGCGGGGGTATAAAGGGGAGTCCAGTTCGATTTGAAGGCGGAGGAAATGCAAGATCACAGCGTGAATGTCAAGCAATCTTCTGAGCAGGCTTACGAGAGGGATTCAGTATCATCTACACAGGCTGAGGTTTATGTATTCCAGTGATTCTGACAGAAAGTGAGACTCCACGGTTAGTTAGTTGAATATAGAAGCCGAGGTTGCCATATATAGTTTAGCGCTCACTGCACAACCCATCGGGGTATTAAACGAGTGCCTCTACGGAGGTACATTACATGTACGGAAGAAGTGGCGGAATAGACAATCGAGTTTTAGTCCCTTATTCCGATGGTTATTTCGCACAGGTACGTCGAGGATGATGCTCCTTAGGTCCCTCACTGAATACTGATACCTTTACTGAGTTACATGATTTGCATTGTCTGTCGCCATATAAATACGAAGGATCCAGTATTAGACAGGGTTTAATTCGCGCGGGGAAAGTATGCAATGTCAAATCTGTCAAAACAAGGATACTTGTAGTCACTTCTGGGGGCTGGTACAATCGCCTTGGGTAAAGCTCAAATCTATAGATTAGAACATGAATTGACGAGACAGGGTTCTCATAGACTTCACAATGAAGTTTAAAGAATAACAAATCTGACAAGACCCAACGACGCCAAAAAGAAACAGCATTGTTCTCCCTCAAACCAGGATGGCATTTCGACTGTTGGGAGACATGCATCTTCAAGCTTTAGAGTACAAGTGCAGTTTCACAACATTCCAACCTTCAAAAGAGTGGAAAGAAGTTGTCAAAGACTCAAAGCAAGGATAATTAGTTTCACGTGATCAGGCCCTAGCACTTAGCCTAGCGCGTTTCCCTGCGCGTCGCGTATCTTGGAGGTGAACCTGATGAACCGATGGACATTACAAACTGTTTGTAGCCTCTGCAAATACAAATACCCAGCTCCCTCCATCTTGCCTTTCTCTCGCGCACGCGATGGCTGAACCAGGCAATCCGATCTTTGAAAATTGCGTCTTCGCCTTCTGGGAAAGCAGAGATCTCCCAGACGCGACAATCGATCAAGTAGGTCGCCACAACTTTCCTCCATGGCATATTTATTAACAGTCTTCCCAGCTGCAAAAAACTTTGGAAAATCACGCTGGAGAAATCTCCCCGAACGATGACGACGGAAAAATCAACCTGGAAGATGTTACCCATATCATATCGACGATGAGCGATTTCCCCCAATACTCCGAGGCGCGTCGAAATATGATCAGTATCGTCAAACCTGCTTGGATCACACAATCGCTGTTGAAGAACAAGCAAGCTCAGCCGCGACCTTACACTCCAGACCCTAACCTTATTTTCTCTGATATCACAATAAGTTGCGCCGACATCCCCACCGGCGACAAAGATGCTATCATTGGCGCTGTTCTAGCAATGGGCGGAGCAGAGTCGAACAGTCTCACCAAGTTGACTACACATATTTGCGCTCTCACGGTTGATCACCCGAAGTGCCAACAAGCATTAGAAAAGGGTCTCAAATGCAAGATGGTCTTGCCTCACTGGTATGTCCCAAGTCTATATATCGCCCTACGGGCTGACGATGAACAGGTTCGATGATTGTCTGAAATTGGGCAAGCGCATAGATGAAAGACCATACTGCTTGCCGGATCCTGAAATCTTCAAATTGAAACCGGAAGATACCCTTGCAATTCCTGATTCTGACAAGCTGCTCGGTGCTTCGTCGCCACACCCTGACACTCTGCCTATTTCCACTGCAGATTTACGTCATTTATATGTTTTTCGCAACAAGAAGGTTATGATATCCGAAGACCTGGAAATCAATGGTCGACATCTCAAAGTGCTCGAGGATCTCATCGTGGATGGGGATGGCTCCATTACGAATTCAGTCCATAGCGCTGATATGTTCATTTGTCATTGGCGCGAGGGAAGAGACTATACATTTGCGTCTCGTGCTGGCATTGATGTGGGAAATCTCTCCTGGCTATATCATTTGATTACACATAATGAGTGGACATCCCCACTCCGACGATTGCTCCACTACCCCATCCCTCGTGAAGGAATTCCCGGCTTTGAAAAGTTCCGCATTACACTGTCGAATTATGGCGGCGAGGCACGAACATACCTAGAGAATCTCGTTAACGTTTCTGGTGCGGAGTTTACCAAAAGCATGAAGCAGGACAACACCCATTTGATTACGGCACGAAAGTCAAGTGAAAAATGCGACGCTGCAGAGGATTGGAATATCGATATGGTGAATCATTTGTGGATTGAAGAGTCCTACGCCAAATGCGAAGTGCAAAAGTTGAGCAACCCGCGATATAATCACTTCCCTCCGAGAACGAACTTGGGTGAGATTATTGGTCAAACACAGTTCGATCCGGCAGTACTCGAGTCACGATACTTCCCTAGAGATCCTACCCCAAGCCCATCGGACCCAAGGCCTCTTAGAAGGCCAGTTATGCATGAGAAGGATCGTAACCAGCCAAGCTCAAAAATGTCCGAGGACGAGGAGGAGGATGAGGGGAAGAAAGAGAAACGTCCAGTAAAGACTAAGAAAACCGCAGTCACACGACCCCGATCGAAACCTGAGACAGCCCTAGTCAGCACTCCAGCTCCAAATCGACGCATCAGTGCTGGGAAGGAAAACGATACACCATCTTCGACTCGAAGTGCAAAAGACAAAGCTCGGGCAAATATCCATGGGTTGTCAGCAGATATTGCGTTGTATGAGAAAGAAAAGAAGCGCAAAGGTCCAATCTGGGGTGGAGAGCGTGCTGCGAATAACATTGACAAACAAAAATCGCTAAAGCGACGTAGTTCAAGTCCAGCCAACCTTGCGAGTGAAGGAGAAGAGTTTTCAGAAGAGGACAGCAGAACACCAAAGCGTCAACGAACTAGCAAGCCAGCTAATACCTTACCCCCTATTGGAATTCGCCTTCTCGTGACTAGTTATCAAGGATGGATTGGCAATACCAACAAGGAGGATGCAGACAAAGTAAGACCTTCTTCCCCCTTACACTCGTGTAAACTGACAATCATAGAAAAAAATTGAGAGAGCTCGGTGTCCATGTTGTCCAAGACCCCAGCAATTGTACCCACCTAGCCGCACCCGCTATCGTCAGAACCAAGAAATTCCTTGCAGCACTTGCCAGCGGACCTACCATTGTTCGATCTGAATTTATCGACGCCTGTATCAAAGACGGAAAAGTTCCCGATGCGACAGCCTTCGTCCTGAAAGACACGACCAATGAGAAGAGGTTCGGATTGAAGCTGAAAGATGCGGTTGCCAGAGCCAAGGCTAACAAACGGTCACTCCTTCGCCACGTTCCCATTTACTGCACTGAAGATATCCCTAACAAGCCGGAAACATACAAGGACATCGTCCAGGCCAATGGGGGTACATTCACCTTATTTAGAGGCAAGGCTTTTGCTAAGAAGGTCAAGCCGGAAGAGGACGAGGGCGGAAATGAGCCTGTCTATCTGCTCAGTGGTACGAAGGAGAAAGAGAAGGCGATGTGGCCAATGTTTCGGGAGGAAGCTAAAAAAGGAAACATGGTGCCCAGAATCGTCTCGACTGACTGGATTCTGGACACTGCCATGACCCAACAACTGGAGTCGAGTGACGACTACCTGCTGGAAGACGAGTGATAAGATCTGGTTTTGGGGGCGGATGATCTCTGAAAGATAACGAATACCCTATATTGATACAGGCGTGTATGGTCCCTCCTTTGCTGTTGGAATAGTTGCACGGTCTGGGTTGCTATGTAGTTAATGAGAAACGATATCCATGAACTCCTTCCCATGCACAACCTCTACCAATACATGTACACCCAATCCCTAGAAAAACTTTACACCCTGTTGATCCTCCTGTCCAAAGACTTGAGCCTTTCCTCGCTTGACAAGAATATTCATGACTCGTTGCAATAAATCTGGATCCATGCCATGGAATTCTTGTACGGTCAGTCACTGCCATCACCGTAATAATAGAAGAATACAGACCTTGCGATAACGTAGCCTCGCTCTCCGTCAACTCATACAGCGTCAACACCGTATTCTTCTGCGCCGTCTCATCAATCTACCCTCATCAGCATTCATCTCCCCAACAAAAAAAATCCCTCCTCCACATCTCCCTCTTACTCACCCATTCATAGATGCCCCCTGCCCACTCCTCCGGCGTCCGCCACCAAACCCAACACTCGCCACTCTCGCCCCCCTTCCCAACCCACTCCGCCCTTCCCTCCCGCCGCATGAACTCCACCACCTCCTTCACATCACTAATGCCCAACCGCTTCCGTATCCGCTGGTTGTAGAATAGCGGCGAGTCCAGGCTGTCGATTAGGCTGAGCTTGAAGAGCCGGTTGTATCGGCAGTAGGCGAGGATTAGAGAGGACCATTTTTGGAGTTGCGCGTGGTGGGTTTGCAGGGTGGGTTGGCGTGTGTAGAAGGGGGGGAAGGAGTGTTCGCGGGGGTAGGGGAAGGGCGTGGTCGTTGATGCTGGCGTTGGGGTTTTGGAG
>QGMJ01000760.1:0-15629 GCA_007821545.1 Lachnellula subtilissima
CTCGCCCTCCAGCACATCCACACCCACATCCTCAACCTCACCACACCTCCCCGCAACCTCATCACAAAACCTAGCCATCAACATATCTTTCTCGCTCAGCCCCGGTGGAGAATGAGTCGTCCAGCGTATAAACGCCGTGTTATATACCTATCACGCATGCATTAATACACATCTAAAAAAACCCCTTCTCTTCCGCTATTTCCCTTTTTTCTGAAAAAGAAAGGAAAGAAAGAAATAGCGCAGAAATCATGGATGAGTAAGTGACTTGACTTAGCTTGACTTACATTCGACCACTCGGGATGATGTTTCTGTACCACGCATTCCGACGCTACTGTGTCCATGAATTCCTACATTTACCATGTCACATCAGCCTCAGCCTCAACCTCAACCTCAGCGGCATGAAAATCACCGAATGTGTTATATCATATATATAGTGGATACGAAAGAGAGAGAAAAGGGGGGGAAGAGGAGGGAGGACAGAAAACGCACCCAACATTTCTTAAACCCCCTAAACCGTACACGCTCTCTATGCCCCTCCCATTCTCAACCAACCTCCATTTCCCCTTCGGTCTTAGCAGCGTAGAGAGCTCCTGCGTTCCTTGGGATTGGGAGTATGTGGGTGAGAAGATTGGTTGGATGGGTGTGGGGTTGGGAATAGCAGAGGTGCTTGAAATTGACATTTTGGAGTTGAGTTTTAGGATGGATTTGAGGGGGAGGGGTGGGAGGCGCATCGCATTGCAAGGTTATGAGAGAGCGAATAATCGTGGGGAAGTGAGGGAGGTTTGGGAAAGAGAGGGAAGAGGATGAGGAAGACGATCATGTGATTAGTACCTAGGTAGTTGGGATGGGGGGATTTTTGATTGGGTAATCCAGGTGGGGGCCATGATATCAACTTGACCTCTCCTCCCCCCCTCCTTTTGTTGGAATCCATTTCTTCCTTCTATTATAAATAAATCTGCCGGAATCATTAACGCTTATCATTTACGACAGGCTTGCTTACTTGTAGGTTGTAACTTCAAGGAGACATGCATGCATTCCTTTTAGCCGTTGAATTAACAACTTTTTAGAGCAAGAGCGAATTAATCTAACATTTGAAGACCATGAATTATGCTTGCAAATAAAGGATTGCATTAAAGCGTGCGATTCGAAATATTCCTAACTACGCCTTTTTTTTTTTTGTGCCTTGTATTATAATATTCCTATCTTTAGATGCAAGTTTCATCCTTTGCTATGTGGTATATGATATATATATATATATATATATACCCTTGCGATTTCTGTTAGGAAAGGGATCCACCGGACTCGCGTTCTTATTTCATTAACGGGCAGGCATATAATACATCGAGAGGAGTTTCTTATAATCATTCAGATGTATTTTAAATGGTACCTAGTTGATCTTATAAGAACTTAGAGAGTGTTCATAGGATAGCCTCCCTCTTTCCCTTCTCTCCTCTTGAATTGCCATTGCACATCAGTTTACTTTCTCTCGACGACACCACCGTGTCAGCCTAATTCTTCTTCCAGCCTGACTTGTTCTAGCATGTTATGGTATATCTACCTACCTAGGTAGTTTGCAATTTACAGCAAGCATCCATTCATTCATTCACTGGAAAGCGAATTTTATGTATCATCCACTAGCACAAACTGTCAAAACCCCCATATATAACTACGTTTCCAAGTTTATTGCTTGATCTCCAGAGGGAGTTCGGTATTCTAGGACGAATCTGCAGCTGTGTGAAGTTCGTTTCGGTCATTTCTATTATTGATCATTTGATATGCTAGCAACTGAAATTAGTGGATAGAATGCGTTAATCAAACTTCGATTCATTGTCTCCAATTTTCTAACGCTTTCGGTTCACAGTGAGGAGTAAGGCATATCGATGGCTATATCGTGGATGATTCGTCAAGTAGCGATTGGACAGGTGAGTTGATGCCTGGTGAAATGTGAAAGTCTTGACTGATCAATCATAATGGATGAACGTTGCGATGCCTAGTGAACGTTAGTAAGTCTTGAGTGATCAATCAAAGAATGGATGGCTGTTCAAATGCCTGCCTCACCACTCCACAATGTACTTTGTCCAAAACACTCTGTATGAGCCAAACAGCCGAGTAAATCTATGAGCCAACTCTAATCTCTCAATTCACAGCATAACTAACCCTCGACGTCCCCTTACTCCTCGAGATCTTCTTCACTTTCGTCTCCCCACACAAATCCGTAGTCTCAACATGCGTCCCCCCACACGGATAAACCTCCGCCCCCACAATATTCACCACCCGAAACTTCTCCCCCGGCGGCGCCAGACTCCGATCAGGAATCAACCTCTCCAATCCGTGCTTCTTGAAATCCTCCTCGTCCCACCACCCAATCTCAACCGGCATTTTCGCCTTCACATACTCATCTACCTTGTCCTGAATAGGTCCCTTCCACTTCCCCTCAATAACGCCTTGGAACTCACACGCTGCTGCGTCAGGAAAATGCGACGCTTTCAGCTCGTCGAAGCCGGGGACCTCCGCCTCCAGGAGATGCCGTACCGCGGCGCCGAGCACGTGGCCCGCGGTGTGGAGCCGCGAGTACAAGAGCCGTTTCTCGAGATCGATGGCCTGGTCTACTGCCTCGCCCTCTTTAAACAGACCGGTCCCAGGGGAGGTAAAGCGGCCAAAATGCAAGACCTGCCCGTCACGCACAGCATCCATGCGGACGGCTGCCACAGCAAAAGACGAGTCGGATTGACCATTCATGGTGCCGACATCCGAAGGCTGGCCGCCGCCTTGGGGATGGAAGATTGTCTTGTCGGTGACGATTACATGGTCTTCGTCGGTGCCGGATTTGAAGAGCTGGCGGTTGGCTTCTTCGAGGGCGGCGAAGGGGCGGATAGAGGTGATGATTGCCTTGAGGGTGTGGAGGCTTGAATTGTGCTGGAAAGATAGGTAGGTGCGAGCGGATGAGGCCATGATCACTCGATTTACCTCGGAAACAGATGTCGTGATATGTATTGCAATTGCAAAAAGGGAAATAGGAGAGCTACGCGACTTTCTCCTTTATTAAGCTACTTCGGCTGACTAAGCAGCTGCGCCTTTCCCGCCCTGTAATTGACTTGCGAAATAACCAATCTGATGACTAGACCGTTTTTCGAGGGACTAAGCTCTTGAAACTTCAACAACCCCTTCAAAATAAGGCTTGCATGGCCACGAGGTTATGTGGTTAGGGGAGGAGTTTGAATATACAAGTAGAGGCGACTGCTTGTACAACTAAAGAATTGCGAACAACTCCATCCATCGCTATATAAAGAGTCGCTAGAAAGAGTTATGAGAGTATTATCTTTTGTTGCGCATCGCGCCGGCAATTCTTGCCACACAACCTCAAAACGAATAAAAGTCGGCATGAGCTGGCACGGATGCGAGTACGAGCGAGACTAGACCAAGGTAGGTCGTAACGAGAGCGGAAGCACTGGCTAGGAAGAGCAACAAATCCATGGAAAGTTGTAATCAATATTCTTTCTCATCAGGAACATCAGGTATAAGTATACCAAAACGCCAGTCATGCCCAATGCTAGTCTAGTCCAATCTCCAGCATCATACTTAGCGCCCGCTCAAAAGCTTCATAAACATTTCATCAAACCCAAAAGCAGTCCAAAAAGAATCAGAACTTCTCCATCAAGTTCTTTCTAACAGTCCACATTCTAGCCCTCTTACCAAAAATATACATCGGCACCGAAAACGCCATGAGAATTAACTGGATGATACCCAACCACATAAACACCGTTTTACTCCCATCCTTGGTCAGCCATTTATTGAAGAACAAACTGAACACCAATCCGTGGAAGATGTTCTTGCTGAAATTAAGGGTGACGAGCGCCTCGCCAGCATATTGCCGGTAACTGTCGACGCAAAAGGTGATGGCGGTCGTAGACCCTAGGGAACAGCCAAAGGAAATAATGCCAAAGAAAATTGTAGGCACAATCCAGGAATCATGGACTTGTGCAGACCAGCCGAAACCCATGAGACCAATGACAGTAGTGATTGCGACAGGAGCAGCCATAACGAGACGGAATTCTGGCTCGTAGAGACCACCGTTGCGGCGAGACATTGCTCGAACGATAATATCACTGACTTTTCCAGCAACAGCTGTACCGAGAACGCCGCCTATGAATGGAGAGAGATAGATGAGGCCGGTTGAGAGGGCGGAGAATCCATAGGTGTCTTTACTCCGGTAAATAACAGCAACGGATTCGGAAAGCACAATGAGCCATCCTACGGCACATGAATAAACACCAGCAGACCATAGCACCGCTGGGTATGCGAATAAGATAAAAGGACGGAGGGCTACCCTGAACCAGTTGTCATGGGTCAGTCGGCCATTAAAGGGCTTCAGCTGTTGAACGAATGTAAGTGGTGGACGCTGTCTGAGATGATTCGTATAATGTTTACGTTTAACACCAGGTGTCTTTTCGGTGGGTAAAGCGATGGGTGGTGTATCATCTTTGTCGCTGATTGGGGGAAGTGGCTCAAGGTAAAGTTGGTGATTGGGTCGACTGGTGAGATAATCCATATTCCCGCTCTCGCAATCCGAGTAAAATGGGGAGTTAAGGGAGTGCAGAGCAGGAGTAGGTGGAGCGCCACCAAGAGGAATTACACGGTCTCTGAATTCATGTGCAGGGTCGAAGGACTCGGCCCTAGGGATGGGGTTGTTAAGTTTTAGACCACTTCTCCCTAGTAGACAATTAGTATAACGATCTTGCAACAGTAAGCATGTAACAAACCTGAGCCCGTCCTAGCAAAACGAATTTGGTCTGGGGTAAGGAGATGGCCATCGCTTTTATGCTCTTCAATGCCCATCTTCTCGATCTCGTCGCCAGCGAATTCGACGTGATGATTGCGGGCAGGAGTCTGAGCGGAAGACGGTCGCTGAGGAAGTTCCAAGATTGGTAAATTCTTGATTGCAAGTTTTCCGGCGCGTCCATCATCGGTTGTTCCATCAATCTGATTGGACCCTTTCATGTCGGGGCCTGCGTGAGAATGCCACTTGTTTGAGAACAAAGAAACTCTCGATGCATTTCTCGAAGCGTTTCTCGAGGACTTTCGGCTCTTCGGGCGTGGTGTTCGATCCCAGAAAGATTCAGGAAGGAAGAAGAACAGAAGCACGCCAACAAATCCTACAACTATAGAGACAATCCTGTAAATCATTAGAGAAATTGAACATTGTCATACTAGAAAGAATACTTACCAAAAGACCCATCTCCAACTCAATGATTGGATGATAGCTGCACTAACTAGCGGAATCAAATTCTTACCACCTAGAAGTAGTAGAGTATATATACCAATACGATAAGCACGCTCGTGAAGAAAAAAAGATCTCTGCAATTGTAGCTGAAGGTAGACATTCAACAGGACTGACAGACATGCCTTGAATTATTCGTGCCACAAGCAGGGAGTTATAACTTGGTGATGCAGCACACCAAACAGAAGTGGCAACAAAAAGTATAGCGCTGGCAAGATAGACAGGACGTTTGCCGAACAAAATGGCGGTTGGAGAAGCAATAACAGAGCCTACGCCGAGTCCCATCATGTATAGTCCAGTTGTCAGCGCTACCTTGGGAACAGTGACATTATAAGTTGAAGCGACATTGGTGAACCCAGCTGCTAGAACTGGAGTCATACCACCGCCAACCATACAGTATAGACCCAGGGAGAGTAAAGAACAATCCCGTCTCCATTTTGGCCAATTCAGCGGGTCGTTGTTCGATTCGTCTGGTTGAGGATCGAGGATGATGGCTCCATCTGGCGTGGTCTTCTTGCCCTCCTGTTGCTTTTCTTGTCGGGATTGATGCCGTGTTTTGATAGGCGCAAGAGGTGGTTGTGGTATAGAAGACGTGGAAGTTCTGGCTGGAGAATTTCCAAGGCCTAGTGGTTGATTTCGATCGCCGGTCAAAAGCAGAACAGAACCTAGAGGGGTAATAATAAGTAATGGTAGAAATGGCAAGCGTTGGAATGCTTACCAGGTACTTCGTGAGTGTCATGATCATTCAAAACTCCCATGCTCCATCTTGTAGGCCGTGATTCCTTTTCTTCACTCTCATCTTCTGCTGAATGCTCATCGCCGTTACCATTCGAGGCTGGGTTACGCGCGAAGGAGGATGGGTTAGGGTCTGAGGTTGGCGTCGAGATCGATGCCTTTTCTTGTTGTGTCGCCGCCGCCATTGTTGCTGATAATAAAACTCAAGATCAACTCTCGGATGTGTAGGGTTTAGGGGTGGTGGGGGGAGGGTCTTGTTCCAAAACTTCGAGGCGCGGGCTGCTGGAACACGGTCAGAGGTAAGCCCACGTAGTAACGACTCGTGGGTTGGAAAGAGGATTCATAGGTAGTTTAAGGGAAAATAAAGTAGGTTGATGCTAAGAGAGGTCTGCGCATTGCAGTTCAGGATGAGGAAGGGAGAGTGAGGAGGAGAATATGCCTCTGTCTCGAGCTCAAGGAGGGTAGAGAGCTAGGGAACCAACACTGAAAGAGGAAGGCTCTATGCTATCTATTATAGAGTAGACAAAGACATTTATCCAGACGACAAAAGAGATATTGGTCCTCGAGTCGTCCTTGCCAGGCGGTGAACTCCTCTAGACCTGTCTAAAAGATGACTCGGACCGTAGAAAACTGGAGATTCGGAGAGGGCAATGGAATGGTATGAGATGGCGAGAGAGGGAGGGGGAGGGGGAGAGAAATGTTCTCTTTCGTAGGGACTTGAAGAGGAGGAAGAAAAAGAAGGTAGGCAAGAGGCAACATGGTGAAGAGTGATGACCTTTTGGGTAGATATATGAAATGTTATCTCACAAGCTGAAGGATCGGCTTTCCTGGGGCCCGTGATATCTCCGCCTTGTCCAAAAGGCTGTCAAGAAAGCTGTCAAGTGATGCCCCGCCTCTCTGTTTCTACCTACCTCTCTGCGCCTCGTGCTTCTACTGCACATGCAAGATCCGCAGCTCCCACAAGGATGCGGCATATGAAACTGCTCGATGACGCCATTATTGCTATCAAGCGAGACAGCTGCCTGCACCTTGGGAATATGAAGCGCTTCTGCCGAGGCTGATATTGACCTTGACATGGCGGCTTGAAGATATATCTATTACTTTCGCCAATAAAAGCCCCCCACGTCTCCTCACCATGATTGCGAAACCAGCCATACGACTTCTGCGGGTCTCAATTGCACAAAGAAACGGGTCTCTCACTATATCCCACCCAGCAACATTACGAACATTCCGGCACTTCTCAAGCACAAAAGAAAACAGAGCCAAGAACAGGATATACACCCCGTAAGATGCCAATCCGTCCCCCATTGACCAACCCCATATCTGACAAGTCCAAAGAGTCCGTCGTCCCGATGACTTCGCCACCAATCTGCTCCTCTCAACCTCCTCGCGCACTCCCATGCTAACTCTCTGGACCGCATCCTACTGCAACACCTGCAGAACCGTCTCACCCATCATCCGGGACCTGATCGAGTCGGGGGTGGGCGAAGACGAGGGCGGCGTCTCGTTCTGCGAGGTCGAGTTTGACGCGCCGGATATCATGGAGGGTGGATTGGGTATGGAATACATGATCACAAGCATGCCGACGCTGCTGAGTTTCGATCGAGGGGAAGCTCAGACACAGACAAAGGTCGTGGATGCCAGGAAGATGGGAGATAGGGACTGGATGAGGGAATGGATTAAGATGGAGGCAAGGAGACAAGGCGGAGGTGGTGGTGGGGGAGGAACGGGGCTGTTTGGAGGGTTATTTGGGAATATGAGGTAGTGTAATGTTTCTTGTATTTCCTTTTTCATTCCTCATATCGTCATGAATTGATCTCGATTGTTTGTATAAAAGGAGATCATGGAGTGTAGAACACCTCCTCCAAACCTCTCCACCATGAAGGCTCCCCATCGATACTGCTCTTGGCTCCCTCAACCATCGATTCTTGATAACCGTCCGTCATCCGCCACCACTCCTGAACCTTCGGGTTATCGCGCATCCTTCCCATATCGCCCGCCCAGTCATAACCCACGTATTTGAAGGAAGCGAATAGGATGGTGGATGTAGGATCATGGAAGATGGAATCTAGAGGGGGGACGTTAGCATAGAACGTTTAATAGCTAAAACAACCACAACTGTGATCTCAATGAGCTGAGAATGCACGATGCGAAACACGATTAGGAAGCTCCAAGACATTGCACCCATATCTCTAGACCCGTACACATGTATCACTTACAATCCTCAATGTTACAATCCTTAATCTGCTTCAAAACCTCCGGCCAAACCTTAGCATGGCACTCCTTATAAGCCTCCACGCACTCCGGCTTCAACTTCACGATCTGGGCCACTCGACGTCCCTGATTCTTCAACCTGTACGTCGGCGGCAGCGCCGAAGCAACAGGCGCAGTGGGAGATGTCGGGCTCGTTGGCAAAGACCACATTCCCGATTGTGGGTCTTTGACTGACGACCACAGTCCGTTATCGGTATTCATTGTAGTTGGATTTTGGGTGAGAAATGAGGCTGGAAATAATGTGGTTTTCCTTGGAAATTGGTTGTTGAAAAAAAGGTGGTGGAGGTGCTGGTGGAGCTTGGTGTGTACTGTAGGATTGTGGGGTTGTGGAACTCGATAAATACGGAGGTACAGTATGTTACTATAGGATCAATCAATCAATCAATCCATCAATCACTCACTCAATCGTCTTTTCCGATCACTCACAAATCAAATCAAAACAGAATCACCGGCCAGATCTTCTTTGGATATGGTATGGGAGTTCGGGATGAGATGAGACGAGATAATGATTAGTAAAGGACTAAACTTAGAGCTTCATCCAGATTGCCTGTTCCGGATTTCTAAGCTTGTGTCATGTCATGGATGGACATTCTTCACCCCACCTTCCAAGCTGTCATCTGATCCCTCCACCTCCACCTCCACTCAGCTTTCTTTTTATATCGTGACCATACATACCATGCATACTGTACAAAGTACGATATTTCTTCCTAGCCGGAAATCCTGCGCATAAAAACAGAAAAAAGCTTCAGATGAATTTCTTATGAATAATATATTCCATTTGAAAAAAACTCTGGTACGACTGTAGTGGTGTTTTCTGCGCTGTTTTCTTGATATTTCGATAGACACTTGTACCGTGAAGCTTTTCTGCTGTACAGTAGATTGCGGAACGGCCCTCCCTTACGCTAGGAAGTCCATCGACGAGCGCACGCTCTTTCGTTCAAGTAGCGGTGTACTATAGTGCTTCATATGTCAGTCAACTAAACCTCCTATTGTTGCAAAGCTGCAAGATCATATGCACAGCGATAACAATTGCCCGTGGCTCGATCGTTGTTTGAACGAATCCTACAGTTCATTTCCAAATTTGGAATCGTTGATACTTTTGGAGTAATGTTGGAAAGTCTAAATATATCGAATATGATATTTACAGTTGTTAAAGTGACTTTGCCGGCAATAGCCTTCTTTGCACTGCGACTTTATGTGTTCTCACTTATCTTGTCTTGTTCGATTATTTTTGAGATAATCTTCTGACCCTATTACCTATCTAAGAAACTTTAAGAAGGTCATCGCAGCTCGTTTTCGAATAAACTGCCCAGCCCCTTTAAAATGCTCTTGAAAAGTTCATTGACGCCAAGTAGAAAACTAAGTAGAAACATAAAGGGAGGCAAATACATAATATCTTTCTACAGTACACCTACTCCTAAAGCCCAGCCTCCAACTCCGCCTTTTCATCCGCCGTAAGAGCACTCTTCGCCTGTCCCACATCAACAAACCAGACAAACAGAAGAAGTCCCAACCCCGCACATCCCGTAGCAAACCAAAAACGCCGCCTTGTAACTTTCCCTAACACCCAAGTGCGCAGTGCACGACACTACAATATCAGCCATACCAAGGAAAAATCCAATGCCCAAGAAGATGACAACCCGGACAGCCGCGCCCGCAAGCCCCTGTTGGTGTTTGGGGAGGCTGGTAGTGATAAAGACGTTGCTGACACTGTATGTGACGTCGACCCCCAGCGTTGAGCCGAGCATGGCAGGGAAAACGTACGCCCAGTAGCTAAAGCGTTCGGGGATGATGGCAAAGAGTAGGACGCTGACTACGTAGCCTATCCCCGAGGCCACGAGTAGCACTTTCCCGGAGAGGAGGTGCAGCGTGAACCCACCGACTGTGGCGAGGACGAGTCCTCCAACGGCCATAGGCGCGAACCAGGCGGTTGTGAGCAGCGCGGATTTGCCTACCACGTCCATAATGCTAGTTTTGGGATCAGCTAGGTGCTCTGCTCTGAAGGTGTGAGAACCCCGTTTGGGACTTACTAGAAGCTGGCATAGAAGAGACAAACGCCAAAGACGCCGTATGTCAGGAACAGAGCTGCGATCAAGGGCCTCATAGCTTTGATCTTGAACAGTTCAAAGGGCAGAAGTGGCATGTCTGATCTCCAACCCTCGACGTAAAATGCACCACACAGGAATAGAACGCCAATAATTAGAGTTACATAAATGTATGGCGTAGACCATCCGGAGGGAGCATGCGAGCTATCGGTGATTGTGAAGACGACGAGCAACAAGCCAGGGACAATCGTGGCTGCACCCAGCCAGTCCATCTTGACCTGCTTAATGCGTTGATCGAGCCGGCCCGAAGGAACACAGACCAGTGCTACCAACGAAATCACAGCCAGAAGAATTGCAGCGATCCAAAAGTACCAGCTCCACCGAATATGGTCTCCACTGAGACCACCTATAAATATTCACGAGAAAAAACCAAGGGGTGAAAAGGTTCCGTAGAGACAGAAGACCAGGTTCTTACGAGGCCCGGGCCGGTAGATGGAGCCTAGAAGCATGATACCAGATGGCAAGAATGCAGCCGGCCCAAAACCTTGTAGTGCTCGACAGAATGTAAGCATCAAAAAGTTTTGACTAAAACCACCGATGAGTGTCCAGACACATAACCATATCAATCCCGACGTGAAGACGGTGTATGCGCCGTACATCTCAGCCAGGCGTGCAAAAGGGAGAAGAAAAGCTCCCGTCACCAATGAAAAGACATTGGCCGGCCAAGTGCGTGACTCGGAAGGTATGTCGAGTGCAGTGCTCAGCGTCGGGAGGATGATAGTAAATCCGCTGATAAAGTATTTCTATAGACGTGAGCTGCGTTCCTGTTGATGAGAATATTTTAACTAACCGCCAAAAGCATTGATCCAAGAATAGCGAAGCAGAAACCGATTTCAGCCCGCCAAGTCTTGAATATATCAGGTCGCTGCCTTCCCAACCTTTCAATCTCACTCTGTGTAAGCAAGCGTGTCGGACGCGTCTGAGAGGGAGATTTGTTTCTCTCAGATTGATCATCAACCGTCGTCTCTTGAGGCATAGTAGACATTGCAAATTGTTAATCGAAAAGTATACAATCGTACAGCTGCAGTACAACCGCAAGTTACAAAGATTGCCGGGAGACGTTTATATAAATACAAGAAAATAGACGACTCCATGTTTGTGAATGACTAAGTTTGAGCAACAGACTTGGACAATTGCAAGGCTTCAAGCATTATGGGAGTGTCTACCTTGTACTATGGGCTACGTTCGGAGTGCAATGGAGATACTTGAAGCTATCTGGAATAAAAGAGACGCTGCGATGTGTGGCGGCACGCCAACTGCAGACTGGACCCAAGACCTCAAAATGTCAGAAATCGATTTTATGATGGCGTGAGAAGCATCACGTCTGATGACTGATTTGAAGATAGATAGGTAGGTTTGGAAAGCATGGTCGGCCAGTACATCCGTTATGCACTCGGCATTCATCGTAGTGCTTTTGTGCGGTGCCGCCTATGTATAATATCATAGTGCCAATCCGTCAAACACCAGATTGGGTGCTGTGCAGGCTGGTGGTGCGGAGGGGTTGGTTTATTGCTTCGGGATCCCGAAGGAGAAAGCCCCGTCAATGGTCTATTCTTCCACTTAGCTGCAAAAGAACTCCGCCTTCCTCAAATCACAGCTAGATAGACACAATAGGCTTATCTCTGGACGAGGTCTCGAATACCCAGGCCATCAAAAGAGACCCGCAGAAAGAAGGTCGATGTGCAGAACGAAATGACCAGGCGACAAGAAGAAGAAGATTTCATCACATTCCAGCGATAGCGAAACGCGAAGAAGAGAGGAGGCGGCATGATCAATACCAAAGGACAAGAGCAAGAGTAAGAAAGACAGAGGGTCTCGAAAAGATAAGGCGAAGCACTGGCACAGCGGGAGGATATAGAGGAACCCGAGGAGCAGATGCGTCGTGTCCGAATCTAGGAGGAAGGAAGAAGAGAGAAGAGCAGAAAACAATCGAGGATAATCACTCCAGCTTTGCCTACAAGACCCCCTGTCGAACTGAGGTATAATCAAGTCGATCACTGTACCAACGGAGGTACTCTTTCCTATTGGAAGTGACATTGGGAAGGAATCAAAGGGAAGGATAGCCGATGCCTCGTGTGTTTTAAGGTTTCCCCCACAATCAGCAGCTCTTACCCCGCAATTGCCTATACGTAGACCCTTAGCTGGAGACAGCGCGCAAGGAGGCCAAAATGATCTGAGTCCTACGGAGTAATATCCAAGGAAAGGCGCATATGAGGTTTGTTTTTACAAAACCGTAAATCAGGAACTATTTTAAGCAATTGCTACTATAAGACTAAGGAATCGAAGATTGTACAAATAAGTGGAACAGCAGCTTATGATTCGTTCTTTCAGCTCCGTCTCAGTCCACAGATGCAAGGCTGGGATTTCCGCCTCGCTAACTCATCCCGTCTTTTCCAACACACGCCAAGCCTTCCAACGTATCACATATCCCGAACGGCAACGCCTTTAAAACATACAAAGGCAGCCCGAGGCAGCCTAGTCACGCATTTACCCCATTAGATGCGCATGCATCACCGAGAATATGGAACTATAAGCCTGGCGGTTACAGTATAACACCGGTACTGTACCGCACCACTGTGCAGCCAGGCCTCCACACAATACGAGCATCTTATATTTGCCATCTTACTACTACTACAGATACAATGCGGTATGGTAAGGTATGTACGGTACGGTACGAGTACAACATCTGCCAAGCGGCAACAGCTCTTGTCCACTAATGGTGAAACCACGAGAGCTGTGAGCGTGTATCGCAGCCGTTTTCCTTTGTCTGTCCCAGTAAGAGAATCCTGCCTTGTTCCGCGGATTCATGTCACTGGCTCATGCCGCCATCCTCAGCTCTCTCATCCCAGCTCGAACATTATACTGTACCCTCTTATTCCGCATCTGTGGTGTTCCTTTCACGTTTGTTTCGTTTCAAATCCTGATCGAGGCTGATCTTCTTCGGGCGTGCTTTGTGCTTCCTGATCCCTTTTATAAGAACTTTTTCTTCCCTTCCTTTCTTTAAACTCACGTTTTAGTCCTCTCTTCCTTGCTTTCTCTCCTGTTCTTAGAATACTACTGGTAGTTATTCATTGGGCGGCGTCTGAGACATTCCATTCCGGAGAGGCATTCTAGAGAAATCGTAGTATTCTTTGATCTGACGGTCTTCCTTCTGTGAAGGATAACACATCAGTCTTTCTCCCTCTCATTACCTCGCAAAAGTCTTCAATATGGCTGTTCGAATGGGTCAAGGTACGTTCCCATCCCTCCAACACCAACCCCACCAATCTAATGAACCCTAGTCATCGGTGTTTGGTTCTGGGTGGCCTTCACCTTTTTCATCTTCGTCGTCCTCAACCAAACCCGTGGCTTCCTCCCCCTCGGAATATCCACAAACACCAGCACAACCACAGCCTCATCCACACCCCCCCAAACAGCTTGGCCTCTCCACCCGCCAACGAATGGCACGCTCCGAATCCTCGTGGCGCTCCTCTGTCTCCCTCCGCCACGACATGGCCACCGCGCACCCCGCACACCCGCAAGTACCCTTCTTCCCCGCGCAGACCCTCGACCAGTTCGGCCAGTACCCCTACACGCTATGGGACTTCTTCCCCGCCACTTACACCTGCCCGCACGACATCCAGCGCGTCGGCCGCCTAGGCGACGGCGGAAAATGGGTCTGCGGCATGTCTCTGTACGAGGCTAAGCCCGCGCCCGCCATCTCCAGGTCCAGCTCTCAGCAAGGCAGCAGCGAAACCATCATCTACTCCTTCGGCGTCAACGACGAATCGACCTTCGAAGCCGAGATGCTGGCGCGCATCCCCAGCGCCCACATCTTCGCCTACGACTACTCTGTAACCAGTTTCGGGCCCCAGCTCAGCCCGAGCTATTCCGCGCGCGCGCATTTCAAGCAACTGGGACTCGGCGCGAAAGATGAGCTGTACCGGACGCCGCAGTTCTTCAGCCTAGCGTCGCTCATGGCGCAGAACAAACATTCGTACATCGATATCCTGAAGATCGACATTGAAGGGTCGGAGTACGCGGCGCTAGATGCATTTATGGACGAGTGTGATAAGACAGGCGTGTTTCCGATCGGGCAAGTGATGATTGAGCTGCATCTGGTAGATGACCAGCACGTGAACTTTGAGACGTTTGGGAAGTGGTGGGAGCGGCTGGAGGCCTTTGGCATGCGGCCGACGTGGCTGGAGGTTAACCTGCTGAGTGTGACGTTGGGGCAGGGTAAGACGGATCCTAGGTGTGTGGAGTATGTGTGGGTTAATGCTAAGGATGAGAAGAGTGTGTTGTTGATGGAGTAGGAGTGTGTTTGCATTACTCCGTACGTACATTTAACTAAATAACCAAGTAGATTTTTGGCACAGATATGGCATGGAATAGTATGGCGTTTGGAGTTCAATCTGGCCTGGCAAATCAAAAGAATAAATAAAAGATATATTTTACCATTGCTTGCTATTACTTCTACTTCCCTTGAATAAATAGCTACCTACTGAAATAAACCAACACCTTATAATCTCTAACCTAAACCCCCCTTTCTAAGAAGATATCATGAACAGAGTAGAGGATGCGTATCATTAGGATTTGATAGTTCGTGTATACTTAACAATCGTTGATTCGATACATATGGCTTTAAATGCAATACCGCAATTCAAACTCGAGGCATTGCATTGTATTGCGGGCTGACTTCAATTCCATATTCATAACCGTTAATCATTTCTTTGTTCAGATAACGAGAATGAAAAGTGCTAGTGCTGGTGGTGCGAAAGAAAAGGGGCTACACATATACATGCGCCTTAAAGCGCACCGGCCCGTCCTCCGCTCCGCTAGGAAGGAGTATTAGTTTTATCTGAGAGACTTGATTGAAATTCTCTTCTTTCTCTACACCAAAGAAACAGAATAGAGATTAGGGTTCGAGGGTGAGAAATAACAAAGTAATAGAAGTCGGTGATCTGCACTTATGACCAAGAATCGCATGACCTATGACGTACTTGTTTATATACGCACCGTGCTTCAGATTTCCCTTATCATTACCTGGTACGGAGGTACCTCCGTATGTCCCAAACCATTTTCTCCTTTTTTCCATCTTTCTCTTTCTCTTTTACGTTTCTCCACATTTCCAAAGATGATTACAAGAGTATTCAAAATGGAGTTTTCGCTGCGGCATCTCTGGCTCTTCCCATTCATAGCCGCGACATCATGGTTCCTAACACTATCGATACTATTGATAACCTGGCTTGCAAAGC